>PVJD01005489.1:0-114628 GCA_004026545.1 Mormoops blainvillei | reverse complement strand
TGTATTTACCAAATATTTTCAGATTATTTTGGACAGGTGTTAACTGTGATCTATCCTGCATACCCCGTGCATAGTAGTTTGATCAAAAGAATATACTTTAAGAAAATTGTTTTTCTTAAACCATCCTTATTATATCCCTTGCTCTTGGAATCAAGAGCAATAATATTTTGTTGTTTAAGATCTTTATTTATTTTGATAGTATAATTAGGTAGCTGGATAGATACATAGATAGATAGATAGTTGGGAGAGCAACAGATAAACATGTAGGGCAGATGGGTAAGATGAGTAGAAGTGCATGCCAACTGGCATGCAATGAAGTTGACCTGTGGAAAGCCTGCCTGAGCATGCCTGAGAGAAAGACTCTGCGATGACAAAGAGTGACACGGTGGCTCGGTGTTTGCAGATAAACTGCAAAAATTAATATTACTGCTCTTCAGATGGATACTAAAATTTTGATTGATAAGTGAGAACCATTTATGATACATTTATACAAGACTAAAATATGTAAAAATATTCTATAGGTATAGTAAGGGTGAAAGGAGGAGGAGGCACTAGAGAATTTTGAACAGGGAATTGATTTGGTTAAATATTATTATGTTAAGTGAAATAAGCCAGTTAGTGAAAGACAAATACCATATGATCTCACTTATATGTGGAATCTAATAAACAAAATAAACTGATGAGCAAAATAGTAATAGAGGCTTGGATACATGGAACACACTGACAGTTGTCGGGGGTGGAGGGACTGGATGAAAGAAGGTGAAGGGATTAGCCAAAGAACATACAAGAAGGGACCCCAAAAAACTTGGAATTATCTTCTGGAAGGTGAGTCCTTTGGAGTACAGTCTTTCCCCGCTAGGTGAGTGTTCTAGGAGCCCATCTGTATCAGTGCACCAGCTGGTGGTGTTGTGAAAGGCTGTGTTCAACTTCAGTGAATTTTTCGGAAGACTCTTTCCACGTGTTTGCCCATTTCATGATGGGTGATTTACCAGTGCACCCGCCCACACCGTGCCGAATGTTCAGCAGTTTTTGACCAAAAACAGGCCTGACTCCCATGCCCCACTCCCCTATTCACTTGATCTTGCCCCAAACAACTTGTGTATTGTTTCCCCAAATGAAAACATTACTCAAAGGGACGTGTTTTGCCAATGGGGGTGAGGTGAAACAAAAATATGGCAGAAGCACAAAAAGACATCAAAATCAACTAGTTCAAAATAGTTTTGAGCAGTGGAAAAATGTCTCGGTAGATGTATTGCATCAAATGGAGAGTACTTTGAAGGTGACTGAAGTTTAAAGTGAGAATAAATACACAACTTTTAATAAATAAATTCCAGGTTTTTGGGGTCCCCCCCATATATATATATATATATATATATATATATATATATATATATATGCACACACACATATATATATATATATTCCATAGACACAGAAAACAGTGCAGTGATGGCCTGAGGAAGGGGGGAGTGAGGGCTGGGTGGAGGTGGGAAAACGGTGGGGCGGGGACATCTGTAATGGTGTAAATAGTAAAAATAAAGTTAAAAATATAAATGTAGTGTAAAAAAAACAGCACACTAATAGCAGCATGGGTTAGGCATTGGATTTAGTTGGAAGTGAAGGAACAAGTGTTGAGTGTGACCCAGGAGCCACCATCATGGACTTGGGGTTCATTTCTTGGCAGCATTTTCTAATTTTAATGTTCAAGAAGGAACACGGAGACCCTTAAATGAACTGGGATATGGGAAACTGTGTCACTGCTGGGAGACCACTAATGTATGAGAAGCTGACATTTTACAATAAAAAATAAGGCATTTATGAAATAAGTGTTTTGCTTTAGACTTAAGGAAAAATGGTCTTATTTAAAGTCTATCATATTATACACATGCGATGTTAGTTCTATCCGAAATCTTAGGTGGGGTGTCACTGTGGTGCAGACGATGCTGTTCCTCAGACAGAGCCGGTGTCCCTTGCTGTCTCCGGGAGTAAACTGGGAAGCAAGCCACACTGATTGGGATGATTTCATTCTTAACAATGGCTTGGCACATCTGCCACTTCAATGCACCTGGATAGAAAAAGGCTTCTGCATTTTGTACCATCTCCCATTAGGGCTTTAGAAGAGTTAGCTAAGTAACCATCAATTACCCAAACAAATCACCCCCCACTCTGCTTTTTAACCTCTAGCAAGAAAATAATGCAACCTTGCTTAATATTTATTTATAGTCACAGTGGTTAAGTTAAAAATTGAAGCAACGACCTCATACAACTCTGCTCTTATCTACGCATCTGAACTAGTGTTAGCAAAATCTCATCTGTGTGTACATCACTAAGGTTTTCATTCTTCATTGTAATTGGTTAAGGAAAAAAATACCAGTATAGTATAAAAGAGCAGCACCCCCATTTCAATAACTTGCATGGACTGTTATATTTACCAACAGTGACCTTGACATGTGGTGAGACCTAGCA
The DNA here is from genome assembly GCA_004026545.1 of Mormoops blainvillei. Taxonomy (NCBI): domain Eukaryota; kingdom Metazoa; phylum Chordata; class Mammalia; order Chiroptera; family Mormoopidae; genus Mormoops; species Mormoops blainvillei. The sequence continues at coordinate 112,162 of PVJD01005489.1, read as the reverse complement.
TTTGTGCACACACGCTAACTTTGCTTGAAATAATGGCTCATCGTTACATCCTTACGGAAAGGGTATTGAACATCAAAGAAAACCCACAGGCAGACTAATGACTTCCTTTTTATTTATTTATTTTTTTAGTTCAGCAAAGAGATTTCTCCTACGATAACAGAGAGCATTTCCTATAATAAAGAACAGTGTTCTCATTATGTGAGACACAGACACACACACACACAGACGCATATATATCCTGTATAGAATATATTAAAGCATCAATGAACAACAGTTAACAATCTAGAAATTCTTTTCACATGTAGGGTTAAATCACCTATAAAGGAGCTATTCAAATAGAAGACATTTGATATATCTTAAATGAAGCAAATATCAACTACTTTTTGATCAAAACTCATTAGATACCTTATTTCTAAATAACTTGCTAAGTATTTTATTCATAAAAGCTTTGAAACCCTGGATAAAGAGCACCTGATTCTTGTCCTTAAAAGTACAATATTTTCACTATAAATTAAGGCATTTGCACGCCAGTCGGCTTCATGTAAATCTTTGTCAGGTGTCTGCCATCATGGAGTGTGATTTATGCGGGAATTACACAAAGTTAAGTTTTTGATAATATGATTCTGAGAATCAGACTCTTGTATTTTTACTTATAACACTTGTGAAACCAAAAGTGTGGGTATATTTTGCCACACCAACCAATTCTCCAACTGTCCCCATACCCGTGACTGTCAGAATTTAATTCTGATACTACACAGAGTTATGCAGACCCTACAGGTAAAGGACTCATTCCCACAAAACTGCCCCCTATGTTGATGCTAACTACAAGTCCCAGGCCTCCCATACATGACCTACCAGCTATATCGGGGGTTCCCATGACACCCTCCTCCTGAGTTCTACAATTTGCCGTGACAGCTCACAGAACTCAGTGAATTATTTGACTTAACTCCTATCAGATTATTATAAAGCATAAAAATAAGCAACCAGATGAACGGGGTTGTGGGTCAAGCTCTGGAAAGGGCCTAGACAGAGGGCCTCCTGTCCCTGTGGACTGGGGGTGCGCCATCCCCCTGCCATGGATGGGGATTCGTGCACCGACCCCGAAGCTCTCCAAAAGCCATTATTTAGAAGTTTTTATGAAGGTTTCATTATACAAGCAAGATTAATTAAATCATTAGCTACTGGTGACTGAACTCAAACTTCAGCAGTTCTCCTTTCCTCAGAGGTCAGGAATGGGGCTGAAATTTTTAACACACTAATTATTCCTCGGTCTTTCTCTGGAGCAGACCCATCCTGAGACTATCCAGGTGACCTCAGCCATCAGTCATCTCATTAACATACAAAACACCGAGCACTCGGGAGACCAGGCCAGAAAGCAAAGACAAAGACCAAATCCACACTTCTCATTGTGTCACGCAGCCTTTGCCCTTGCTGAATTTAACAACAGGAATTATGGCTTAAGGCTCTGTGGAAGGCAGTCCCTTGGCCTTCTATTGCTGCACTCTCTTTCAAACCATCGCCTTCCATAACACACCTAGGCAAAAGACTGAGCCATAAACATGGAGACCTAGATTTTAGTTTTGTGACTGCTACCAGCTGAGTTAATAGTGGGCAACTCCCATTAGCCAAAAAGGTTTCAATCTCCGCAGGTGAAGCAGGCATGGTAGAGAACTACATGATCTTTAAGAGGCCTCAGAGTTCTAAGATTCTGTGATGTTACGCTCTGTGGGATGAGTTAACTCCCAAGAACGGCGCAGGGTCCAAACGCACTAGCAGTACTTAAGATGAAATTGGAGTCTCTAATGTTCGTGACTGAAATATGCTGTTCTCTTGCTTTTTGATCACAATAAAATACTACTAAAGATAACAGGCAAGTTTAATTTCAAAATAAACGGGAGGCTTTTCTTCTGCTCTCTTGAATTTACTGCTTGTGAACCACACAGTGATTCAGCTAAGTGGTGCTTCTCACAGTGACTTTGATATTTGGGGATTAAAAGGGAATTAGTACTCAGAACAATGGGTCTGATGGAGTCAGGTGGGTGCAGACAGAAAAAGATGACCCCCCTGCACTGGATGAACACAAAGGTAGACACAGGGCTATAAGTCATGAGAATCGTCAGCCTCACCAGCCTAACTCAACAATACGTCAACATGTGAGAGGCATTGGCATCTTGTCAGATAAGTAGAGCACTGACAGGGCAGTAGGGAGTAATGTAGGCTGGCAGGGTATCTTCATTGTGCGATTTTAGTGGGGATTGGCCCACTCATGGCAGTCCCCTGGGAGAGGTAATTATATGGACTAAAACTGGCACCCTGTTGTATTTATAACAGTGAATACGTGCCATTATATATTTGTCAAAACTCACTGAATTTATAGCACAAATGGTGAACCCAAATGTAAACCCTCAGTGAGTGATAATGATGTGATACCATAGGCTCATTGATTGTAACAGATGCCACTCCAGGGCAGAACTTTGATAGTGGGGCAGGTTGTATATCTGTGGGCAAGGAGGTCATATGAGAAATCTATGCATCTTTTGCTCAATTTTGTTGTGAACTAAAATCTGCTCTAAAAAATTGTGAAGCCTAGTTTTAAAAAATGATAACTGTCCTTTCTACTCAAACAATCAGGTACTTGGGGGAAACTTAGGCATCTAAGTAATCCTGGATTCCAGATAAAGTTGTAAGAAAGGAGACTTGAAGAACAACACAGAGGCCTTGCTTATAAGCAGATCAGGGACTTCTGAGTTGTTAAATTCCGTAACTGTTAATTTGGTCATTAATTTCTTGCCTGAATTGAGATCAAATTGAGACTGTGAATGCGTCTTCAGATAAAGAGCATATATTGAGTGGGAAAACTATGTGCTCTACTGTTTGAAGGGTGAAAGACAGAGTCAGTAACCATTCATGCTTCTCAGGAAGAGAACACAGAGGGCATAAGATAACCAGCAAATAAAGCCCAGATTTTTTTATCTGAAAAATAATCAATATATCACATATGCAATGCTAAGATATTAGTATAATAATAATAGGAAAACTATGTACTTGTTTGGGTTTGTTTGTTTGTTTCCCAGTGGGGTAAGACTGAGAACCTCTGTAAAGGGTAGCCAGGAATATGTTACATTTACACTGTAGAGAAAATTTCTTATTTCTCCTTTTATGTTGCAAAGTAGAGCATGCATTTATGCCTCTAAAATTATTGCTGTTATAAAAGTTCTTACTAAATTCCTCAAAAGTTATTACTAGAATTAGAGCCTGTACTTATGTCTTTAAAACAAATTATAAACTCAAAAAGTTTAAAGTTTGAACCTTTCAAGGTTATATATGCATAACCGTGAAGGTATATGTAAGTAATTATTTAACTTTTAATTAGGCTGGCAGTAAATAAGTAACAGTGTTGCAGTTTATATTTGCAGACTAAAAACAAACTATCAAGTCACAATAGACTAACTCGGAGATATTTTACTTTTCAAAAAATTGTGTACTTTTATTCAAATTAATTTCTTTTAAGGGTTCGCATTTTGGTCCCTTTCATGGTAAAGGAACCCTTGGCTCTTTTTACAAGAAGAGCAAGCGAAATGCATTATAATTATTTTTTTATGGATAGACTCTGCTATTAAGATGCCGAGGAAGGACTCTAATTTGAGCCGTGCCACTCTTGGATAAAAATTTAAATGTATCATTAGTCAGTAAGGAGTAAGGTAAAAGCCAAAATAAAAAGACTGTAATAACACAAGGGTTAAACTGTAACATGTTTAGGCTGATTACTTCCCTTACTCAGTTCCCACTCAGCAGGCCTCCCAAGGCTTAACAACTTTTGGCTAATTACCTTATACCAGTTTTACTATTATATACATGCATGTATGTCCTGACAGTTTTCCAGAGGATTTTGTAAAATTGAAACATGTCCATCATTTTAAAAAGGTAAACACTTAAAACATGTAAAGTAAGCATTCTTGGTCTGTATGAAAAGAAAGCACTTTGATTCTTTAAATGTTTATTTTGCTATTATTTCCATACCTTTAGATAATTTGCTCATAAGATGCCAATTTGTTTTCCTAAATTCATGGGCTGCTTGCGAGACCTCTTCTTTTTTATTCTAAGAAAATATTCCTTTTTGGACCTAATTTTTAACATATACTCTTATTTTTCTTTGGTATGTTTTAGTCGACAAACTACAACCTGCATTAATGTAGAGCATTCTCTCAAACTAGATTTGGAGTGGAATGTGTTAAGTGTTACTGTAAAATGAAGAACCTTCCTAAGCACATGTCAGAACTGAACCTTTAGGTCTGTTCATGCTGAATAAATGAAGAGCTCTCTGACCTGAGAGTCCTCTCTCTGAGACCCCAAACTTTACTGTAATAAGGTGGATACCACACATGCCATTGCCTATGCCTGCCATTTCTCGGTGGCAGGTGTGCTGGATAGAATCGTGTCCTCCAAAAATTCACACCCAACCAGGACTTCAGAAGGTGGCCTTATTGAGAAGTAGGGACTGTGCAGATGTAATTAGTTAAGGTGTGGTCGTATTGGATTAGGTTGGGTCTTAATTTAACATCACTGGTGCCCTCAAAAGAAACCAGACCTTTGTACAGACAGAAATACACACAAAAGGAAGAAGATGGAGACAGAGATTATAGCGATGCTGCCACCAGCCAAGGGAAGCCAAGGGATACCAGAAGAGGCAAGGGAAGACCTTCCCCTGGAGGCCCCAGTGGGATTTTGGCTCAGCTAACACCTTATTTTGGACTTCTACTTTCTAGATCAGTAACAATAAATTTCTGGGGTTTTTTTTTTTTAAACCAGAAAAAGAAATAGAGTCTCGAAGTGAGAAGAATACGAATTAGTAAACAAGTAAATATGTACATAAATCTTGTATAAATTATGAGGAAAATAAGTAGGGAGCAATCTGCATAGGACAAATTTTAATATCCTTGAAATGTTATTTATTTTATATTCTTAAGGCCCAGTACAGTGTTTTCCACACAGTAGTCACTCAATATATTTTAGGTCAAATGCAAATATATGTTGAACATATATTTTTTCTTAAAAATCAAAAACACTTTATTTTACATAAGAATCTGGTAGAAAAATCTTAATAAGTCATGCACACACATCACAGTTATTTTTAATTTTACTGTGTATTAGGTCTTTTCACCTTTTTAAAAGCCTGTTGTGTTGTCACTTACAGAGTATGATTTCAACACAGTGCACAACAAAATTTAACACCATCATTCCTTTGCTATTTTTGCACCTGTTCAGTGGAGATGAAAAGTGCAGGCGATCTGAGTACCTCATTAATTCGCAGAAAAGATGGTTTTCAACCTGTTTTGCAATTCCCAAATTCTATAAGCAAGCTGCAATCCAGCTATAATATTCTACTTCACTGACAGTGGCATGCCTTGTTTAACAGTAGATAGATAAATGTGATTAAATAGTGGTTTAAATGTAATTGCATTGTGGTAAGAAGTATGGTAGTAAAGCAGATTATTATTATATAATGGGCTAGTAACCTTTAGGTACACGTTGTTTCTGTTTATGCAACAGCCAACACTTGGTAAAGTCTCTGCATGTTTAAAATATATAGCCTTTAAGTTTTTCATCATGGTTCACTCACCCCTTTACCCAACCTATCCCAAGGGTATAAACAGGAGAGATTCAATACTTAGAGTTAACAACAGGTATCAACAGGTTATTTATGTTAATTAATATTGCTGGTAAATTTACTATTGGTCTGGAAATGGCAATGACCTGCACCTGATCAGTTTCGGGTTTGTGTTGTGTGCTCTTTGAAAAGAGCAAGGAGTTTCTTCACTAAACAAAAACATTAGAAGAAATAGGTACTCTGAAATTCTTTTTGTAATTGTCTCTCTCTTAACACCATGAGACTTGGAAAGAAATTACACTGATTATATTGCATTGATGTGTTTGCCTATGAATGCCAAGTATAAATTAAAATGCTCATACTGATTTTTACCATCCCTGGAAAATTTGGATAAATTCTTTGCTAATTTCGAATGTAAGACATTTTGTTCAAAATTTGCATAAAACCTTTAAATTCTCCAAACGTAAAATCAATTATATGTACATTTTCTATACGAAGAAATAGGGTAGAATTAAGTCATATCCTAAAGCCTTTCGGTCATATTTTTTGTTTCACATAGCTCACCTCCCCTTCAAAATATTCCAAATTCCAGCAACCAGTTCTTCTGAAATACTTACAATTCTACCAATGACCCATGCTTTCTTTCACTTTGTTCAAACTTCTCATTTCATATGACTTATGTTAACTTTCTGAAAAGCCCAGGGGCACCTTGCCTTCCATTATAATAACAGCATATTTTTACTGCTTGTCTTTTTCCCTCACCGTGATGAAAGTTTCATGACACCAGAAACTATGTCTTGTCTATACTTATATTCTAAACACATTTGTGTAGTCCTGGCACATAGTAGGCTGTCACAGTACATTCACTGAATGAATACATGACAGAAAGTATCCAGCCATGTACTATGAAAACTAGAGACATTTACTGAAGAAGATACAAGATACAAGAAACATTGCACATAGGACAATGGTGCCTTGTACAAGCAAGGAACTATTAAACAGATCTAGCTATTAGCTACATTCACACATTTAACCAATTTTTAATTTATTGTTATTATTTTCTTACTAGGAGAACAATTTTAATGTTGGAAGCCTATTATAAAAAAAACTCGCAAGGCCAATCAGTGGTTTTGGTTATAATGGCCAGATGAATCAGTAAAGCAGGTTGACTAGAGAACAATGCAACAACAGCTAGACTTTCATTTGCAACTTGGGTCCATTTTACCAAAATGCCAACTAGGAGACTTTGGAATAGTTGATATTCTCCCATTCAGGTCCAAGTGAAGAAATCAGACACCTTTAGATTTGTAGTGTGTGATGCTGCTTTTGCAAGAGCCCTTTTTAGTGACCTAACAGGGCATCCAGATAAAACAACAAGAAGAGGCTCGCAGAACTACGGCAAGATTAGATCCGCTGTCAGCCATCACCTTTTCACAGCAACAAGAAATGTGCTTTCTGATTAGCCATGGCAACACTCAAAGCCGTGTAAGAACTTAGAGGTAAAGGATAAAATAGTATTGTAACTGGGAAAAAATGCTGCAAGATTAGTGTCATATGGCATTAATTGCTCCAAAGCTTCTCCATTCCCTTCAAGCCCTGAATATAGCCATTCTCTTTTATAATGGCTGATGAATTTGCTTGTTTCTTACTGGATAATATCAGTACTCTTTGCTCTACAGTCCCTTTACATTTCAATTTCAGTTTAAAATTGCTATGAATTGCACTTCTAGCATTTATTCTATAGAAATGTTGATGAAAGTCAGACGTAGTTATAGGCACACCTATTAACTGCAGTATCCTAAAAACAACTAAAAGGAAAAATAACTTAATGCACATCATCAATACTGGTAAGATAAAACCTGAAGTATCTATAGAAAAGTTCTTTTGTGTTAAACTACTAAAAAGAAAGAGAGGTCTAAATATAATTGACAAGCAATGATAAAGAAAGCAATAAAGAATAGTATATCTATGATCCTATCTGTATAAAATATAAACAAATTATGTATGTTAATACATGCCCAGAAAAATACAGAGGAACCGATGCTAACATGTTATCAAAAATCATTCCTGCAGGGATGATTCAGTTAGGGGAGAAATTCACTTCTTCTTTCTCTAGATTTCTAAAAGTCTTTCTGTAGTGTTGAACTATTTTTTACGTAACAAATTAAATTTATAGTCAGGAGAGAAAGTATTTATGAAGATGCTATAGAGTGATCTTTTCCTTCTCTTTTCAAATGTGCCTCAGGGGAACTTCAGCGCCAGCATCCTTACCAAGGCTGGTCCTTCCTCGAGTTTATAGTCTCACACTACCCTCACTTCTCCAGGGTCTCACTTTCTCAGTTATCCCATCATGAGCCTGCATCTTCAGAGCATCCCCATGGCTAACACCATTCTTAGATTTCACAAAATGAATATGTGACAAATTAAAATAAACAACTGAGTAAGTAAATGAGTAACAAAGCTAAAAAACATGTGTTTATATTTCCTTGTCCAGTAAACTTCTAAAGGAAGTTATTCCTACTCTATTAATCTGCTTTCTCACCTACCTATCATCATTCCTTTTCTCGTTGGTTCTATCATGCCCATTCAAAGCTTACAAACCATGATTCGCTTTGTAGTCATGTAATGTCAAGGTCGGCACAGCAGTTCTGGGAAGGGACCGGTGGGGAGGATGTTACTCTTTGCCAGCCAAAGAGCCTAGGCCACAATGAAATTCTGCCCTTGTAACACAAAGGCAGCCACAGACAACACATTTAAAATGAATGGAAATGCTGTATTCCAATAAAATTTTATTTATAAATAAAGACAGCAGGCGGGATTTGCCCCATGAGCTATAATTTGCAAGTTTCCTGATATAACCGAATAGCTAATTTTTCAGTTATTATTCATCTTTACTTTTCGGAAGCATTTGAAATTCTCCTCCTGGGTAGAAAGTTCCCTCGTGCCTTTTCCTGATGGTTGTATTATATGGCATTTCCACAAACAATATACAAGCATTACAGTTCCTCCACATCGCCAAATGCATGTGCAGTTATCAGTCTTTTTAAAAGTTTTATTCCATTTGGTGGGTGGTAATTTTAATTTCTATTTTATAATAACTCATAATGTAGAATAACTTTTGCAAAGTGTGTATTAAATTTTTGCCCATTTTTAATAGGTCACTTTTTTATTATTAATTTGTAGGAGTGTTTTAGGTGTTCTGGGTACCAATCTTTTGTGAATACATCTATCTCCAATTTTTATATCGTTACTTTTTATATATTACATATATATATTCCAATATATATATTTTTGCTGTCACAGTTAGCGATTTCTGTGACATAGAAACACTGGCTAACTGCAAGTCACAACTATAGTCTGCATTTTCTCTAAACTGCTTAATGGTTTTTGTGTGTTGGATATTCAACTATTCTAGCATCATTTCTTGAAAAAAATGATTTAACCCACTGGGTTACCTTGGTGATTTTGTTGCAAATAAAATGACTACATAACCATATATTTATTACTAGATTTTTTTTATTTCATCACATTGATTAACCTCTTTCTCTCCTTTTCTCTGTCCCCTCTCCTTCACCCCCTTTCTTTCTTTCTCTCTCTTTCACATGGATTTTATCCTACAGTCTTGATTGATTGTGGTAGCTTTATTGTTAATCTTGAAGTAATATAAGGCCTCCACCTTTTTCCTTTTTCAAGATTGTTTTGTATATTCTAGTTCCTTTGCAATTAAGTATATATTTTAATCAGCTTGTTAAGTTTAAAAAGGTGTATTTTAAAGAAAGAGGAAACATTAGTGCTTATATTTACCCAACTATTTAACATTTCACATTGTTCATCCTTTTTTCAAGACACGGATGGCTCTTTCTGCCTGGAGAATTCCTTTGACCTTTTGGGGCGGGAGCGGGGACAGAGGGGATTGGATATTTGATATCAAAAAATTGTCTAAGTTTTCTATCTTGAGTATTTTCTTCCTTCAGCAAAAATTTCCTTGAGCAAAAAATATTTCCTGGGAAAGAATACTGCAATAGCATGACAATTGTGCACTATGACTTCGTCTTACCCTTCCCCAAAGAGACAACTCAGTGGTAACTGTGCTTACATGGAGAAAATAGTTTTAGACGCCACCCATTGTCTAATACCAGTTAGCGGGAAACCTGGTCCAGCAGTTGAAGTCACGGGTCAGGTGATGAAAAGAGATCTGACTTGATCTTCCTCGTGGTAAAACAGAATGTGTAATCTGAACATGTACCGTCAGGACGTGGCAGAGTTTCTAAGATAGCTCACTGACATACTGGGGAAGGGCTATCACGGGTGAAGAAGATAGTTAAATCAAAAGGAAAACCAAACCCTGGGTGAATGGCGGATATCAGAGTCAATATCAAAGCTTTAAAGAATCAGGCGTGGGGATTCTATGGCATTCCCATTTCAGACTTCCTTGTGGCTGATGTGAAAGAGAAATGCCTCTTGGAAAAACAGCGGAGGACTTTAAGTTTAATCATATCATCATTCTGATGCAGCTGTTCTTCCAGATACGGTCTTATTATAGGAACAAATCAATTTCGTTGGCAAGCAGCTACTGACCCAACAAATACTTTTTCTCCATTACAATAAGATAAGAAAGCACAAGGAGATTGCTCTCACCCCGCAAGCCCAGTAATAAAACTTGATCACTTGTTTCTGGACGCCTCACTCTCTACGTAGGGCTGCTACCGCCCTTTAAACACCTTTTTTCTTCAATCAGAAGGAGGAAAAAGCCTCTATAGTGGACAAGTTAGAAAAAAACGGTCCCTAGGAAGAACAATTAGAAAAGTCTTCTCCCACGGTGGAGAAGTGCAAACCGATGAAAGGGATTTTTGTGTGCTTTCCTAAAGGTACACATGGCCCAGTGCCACGGCACTGGCCAACGAGTTGGGGGCGGACCCGACTTCGGTTTGCCCTCGCTCCCTTAGCTCGGGGCACAAACTGCCCAGCCCCATGAGACTGACAAAATTCTTCAGCGTAACTCAGACTTCAGGGAATATCAGCATTTCACTGGTCAGCAAAATAATTCACTATGTGATGACGTTGTATTTTAAGACCTGATTACAGGAAATAGTAAGTGACCTAGAATCCTTGGATATAGATAGATAGATAGATAGATAGATAGATAGATAGATAGATAGATATAGATAGATAGACATAGATACTAACAGATGCTCAACTGGAAAGATGCTTTTAATAATTAAGTTGATAGAATTTTTAGTGCATGTATTTCTCAAAACCTGTGGTAAGACAGATGAAGGGTTAGATAGATGTGTAGATAGGTAGGTAATAATCTATTATTTAGTCATTTATTTTAATATTTTCCAGTATTATAGGTGAAGGGGCATTTGTTTGTTGAAATGGTTTGCATTTTGTTTTCCAGTTTTTCTAGTGAATTTGAATATTTTGATGGCTTTACCGACCATTCACCTTTTACATTTTAATTTTGCCTCCTTATAGGGGCGCCAGATGAAGCCGACGCCTATTCTGTTTAATCATGTGGTTTTCTGACATAAACGTAAGTGTCTATTGTTCAATCATTATAAGACCACAATACATTTTTAAGCCTAGACAATTATATTTCTACAAAAAAAAGATAATGAACAAACTTAGTGAAACGTTTTTCCTCAGCTTTAAATTGATTATTTATCAGCATTTTCTATATCGAATAGGAAGTGAAGAGGATGACCAAGTTTGTCACTGGCTCTCACTACTCCATTCCAATATTACGTATCTTTATGCCACCGTTTTAAGCTCAATATACAGCTTCTGAAATATCAGGGTACTTTTTTCATCATTAATGTGGATTTAAAAAAACTGAATCTTGTCTTTTGCCACAACATGAATAAACCTGGATATTATTATGTTAAGTAAAATGAGTCAGTCAGAGAGAGACAAATACCATGTGATCTCACTTATATGTGAAATATAATGAACAAAATAAACAGGCAAACAAAATAGAAACAGGTGTAGATACATGAAACAGACTGACAGTCGTCGGAGAGGAAGGAGGGGACTGGTTGAAAGAATGTGAAGGCATTAGTCAAAGATCTTATATGTGTAACCCACAGACACAGACAACAGCACGGCCAGAGGGAAGGAGGGTGGGGGCTGGGTGAAGGTGGGCAAACCAGGGGAAATGAGGACATCTGTAACAGTGTCAACAACAAAAATAAAGTTAAAAATAAATAAATGCATCAGACTTGAAACATCAGAAAAAATGATTAGCTAATTCTTGTCTACATTGATAGACAATATCTTAAGTTAAAAGTTATGGACGTGAAATTAGAGAGGAAGAATTTTGTCTTGGTTGAGATTTATACGTTGTAATTTCTAATTGCTTGTTCATTCCAACAAATAATGACCCAATTCTCTTTGACAGAAATCTCTTGGAGTATTTCTACTATCACATGAAAAAATAGTATTCATTCTTCATGTAGTATAGAATTATATTGCGGTATAAATGAACTTATTGCAAATAATTTGTAACTGCAGCAAGTTCCCGTCAGAGCACTGTCAAGATGCATTTGGCAAATCTTCCCAGATAATTGATAAACAGAAAAAGTTAATTACATTTGGGACAATCGGAATGTGGATACATGCAAATCTAATCAGAAGGTAAAATGCTCTAAAATACTTTGTAAATCTTTAAGTGGTTTCTACCGAGTTCCATGTTACACACAACAAGAGTTAACTTGATGGCCTTTAGACTACAACATGTAACCTCAAGAAAAAAGAATGCTGGGAAACAAAGGGGCGGCAGTTAAAGTCAGCCACAAGAAATAACTCTTGGTTTGATACACTGTATTTTCCAAAAGATAGATAGTTTGTATGGAACCTGCCGCTTGTGTTCCTGAAGATATTGAAATTAAATGCAGTGTGTAATTTTGTTTTTCGGTGCCTGAGAAGTGGTAGCAATCAGGAGGAACAGGATACTTTGGGAATATATTATGCATGGTTTTCCGTGGCATTGTTTCATGTTTCAAAAAGAGTAAAGTGTAGTACATCAGAAAAATAAGATACCGTGCAAAAAATATAAATCTCTCCATCAAAGATGCTAGTGAATTTGGAATTTGAAAGCTTCTGACTCAGTCGTGATGTTACAATAAGACTGGATTTGAATATTAGCCTTTGAATAAGACTGCTGGGCCGCCCCCGGTCCGGGTGGGGAAGGTCTGAACTCAGGATGAATCACCTTGCACATGGCACTGCATCGTCCACTGACCTAGAAGTTTTATACAGTTAAAATATTTTATAGCAAGAGTTCTTATGTGGAGTGTTTGGGCCCTTAAACAGCTTCAGGTGATCCATAAACACCCCGGGTGTTTATATAAATTTTTTGTGTGTGTTATACATACAAAGACAGGACTCAATGCTTTCATAATATTATCGAAGTTGTCATGATCACCACAATGTAAGAAATATATCCAGGTTCAAAATGACTCATTGCTCTTAGTCTTTAAGCAAAATTAACCAATAATGATAACACATCCTTTTCAATGAATTTTCAAGTAATATAAATATCTTCAGTAATTATTCCAACATTCCTGTAGAGATAGTTGCATTTCTAAATTTACTTGTTGCATATTTAAACATTTAAGTAAGTGATGGAACACCCTGAAGATGACATGTTAATAAATAGCAAACTAACTCTGGATGAAAGTATTCCTTTTCTCCAGGAAGAGGAGAGGTGAAAAAGTCTTTTGTGAGTATACAGAGTGGGGCAAAAGTAGGGTTACAGTTGTGAGTATGCAAAACACAGAGTTCATTATTATATTATTTTCCATAGAAACAACTGGAAACCTACTTTTGCCCCACGCCACATATGCCTGCCTATGTACATATTTGTTCATTTGCCTTAGCATGTCCCAGCTTGATAATCATGGGAGCAGAGAGACTATGCCAACTGTGAACATGAAACTTGAGTGTCTCAGTGTCAGTTTAAGGGCTACTCTCTTTTTCCTTGTATCCACCGCCAATCTGCCCCTGTCTCTTTGTTTCTATATATTTCATTCTCCCTCTGTATCGTATGTAAAGTGTTGCTGTATATATCACATATGAAAATGATATTTGTACAGTCACATGATTTGCTGTATTACTGGTTTTTATTTTGTTGGGGTAAAACTCTGTTTTGTGATACGTTGGCTGGTTGATGTTAGCTGCCATGTACATTCTGATCTTTCTAAGATAGGCAAATTAATTATTTTTAAACTTGAAAAACCAAATTCATTTGAGATATTCTTTCTAGGATTTTTAGGAAATGTAAAATAATTTATTATGATTAAATAATTATGATTGCCCTGCCATACTTAAAATAAAAACAAATACTTCTATACACTACTGATGCTGAATGTTCCACACAGGAATTTTACTTGTTTTGCTACATTTAGTCAAGTATTTCATGCATATTGCAACTCTAACTGTTTATGCCATTTTTTACTGCTCTCAGCTTTGTTCTGGACAACATACGTCCTGAATAATGAATCTCAGGAAGGCACTTGTCATCCCTTCCTGTCTGTTCTCAAGCTAGCTATGACCAGTTTGATCAATCAATTAATAACAGAATAATAATTATTATAAGCAATTCTTGTCTCACTTGCTCACCACTCAATAATGTTTTGAGCGAACCAATGGAAAAATGACTAATAAGCACTGTTTGCCGGCTGCTGAATGTATTAGCTGTTAACCTAATGCTATTTTGGTTAACACTAAATTGTACATGCATTATCTATTTAATGCACATTGTGTTAAATGTATTAAGTATTTTATGCGTCAAGCTTTAGTAGCTGCAACACAAACCTCTGTTTCTTTTCCTTTTACGGGCTTTCTGGCTTTGTCTGCTCTCGAAAGCCAGTGCTGCCTATTTGGGCCCATCAGCCTTTGCCTCTGCCCACTACCCACGAGTGACTACCTCGGATGCTCTAACAATGCTTCTTCACCTGAACAAACGGTTCTGTGTTTTCATTTGAAACTTTTTTCACAAGCTTCAAAGTATAATATTCCTCTGCCTCCCGAATAGAGTGTCCTGGATATTTTATAGGTATTTATAATTCAACAAGTCAGCCTTCAAAATGGTCCAACTACTGTTCTACATTATTTTGTTTGCATGAAAAGCCAATATGCGTTTTGGAAGAGCAAACATATGCTCCTAGATTTTTTTTATTATTTGAACATTTTGCCTTTTTTGCTTTTTATTAAGGGAACAGAGCCTCTTTAAAATGTGAAGAGATGGTTCATCCATATCTCTAAAGGCTCAGCCTTCAGTTTGCAAATTTTAATGACACTGTGCTCAAACAGTTTTGGAGTATTTTGTCATAATATGCTAACTGCTTTAAAATTTAGCATAATGAAGCACGAGGCCTTCCCCTGTGAAAACAGTTTTGGAATAAATCTACAATATGATGAAAAATCTTGCCAAAAGATTACGGTTAGGTTTATTATAAAAAACAAAAAACAAACAAAAAAAGACAAACAAATGCTACTCTTTATGTTAGTTTGGGTGCTGTGGGAAGTTACATGTTAAATAATAGAGGAATGTAACACCTTTCCCGGCCACTTTCATGATACTTGTAATAGCCTTTCAGTATATTAGACAATTTCATTGTCATCAAAATGTGTAGCAAACTTAAAAACAAATCAGAAGCGATAGGAACAGCATCAGGTTTCCTTTTCCTTTTTTTTTAAAGGGAAATCTTTCCTGAAACCACAAAAGAAAAACAAAATTAGAAATGTTTAAATTTAAGCAAGGAAGGATTGGAAGGATGGGCCTTACCCCCACTTTCAAAACCGTGTCTAACAGTGTGCGTTTGATTTCAAATCTTTCAGGAAACTGAGTTTTTCCCTTTGAGAAACATTTTCATCCAGACTTTAACTTTTCCTTTGCTTTGTGTGGCTTCCTAAATAATTTCTGAGTTCTCCAGGAGTCCATGTTGCCCCATGTTCTCTTTCTCTCCCTAATCGATATCTACTTTTAAAGTGAAACCCCCTTTTTAAAATGATTAATCTAACTGACTCTCAAGTTTAAGTGCTGAGATAAAGGGCGCCAATTTCAGTTAGAACAGGAAACATTACTCCAGGGTGGGAGCAGTTCTAGGCAGCGGGCTGTCCCTGCTTGTTGTTACACCTGCTCCAGTTTTCAAGGTGTTTGTGTATCTTTTGTAGGGACTGAAGTTCGTGTGATTTTCTACAGCATCCCTTCTTTGGCTACTTAACTCCCTTGCTTAACATATTATTCCTTTCTGGAGAGCTGCTTATTATTAAAAGCATGGAAAGCAAACTTCTTGCAGTGCTTGTACCATTGTAGTCAGTTTCATCTTCTTGTCATTAGATTTCCAGTCCGTGTTATAAGCCTTCCGTCCAGATGAGGAATTTCTTCACAGTATAGCATCATGCTGCTGTTTTAAACGCAGGCACGATTTCTGTTAACTCTATAATCAGGCAGCAAAAGTAACCTGTTTGTGTTGTATAATTTGTTAATAAAGAAATGATTTAAAAATGTGTAGCGAACTTAGATTATGTGGGGTTATTTGGTCCTTCTTTGTTTTTCTGTGCATAAAAAAAGATAAAACTACAATAGGATTTCCCGTACAAAAATAAATCTAAACTCATTTAGAAATAAAAGAAAAGAGCAGTTGGCTCTACTGGACAGACTCCAGAACATCCATCAGTACCTGTGTTATTTCAACTAACATTTTTAGAGAACCTATCAAGTGTCACACCATGCGCATACAAAAGTAAAAAGAAAAAAGGAACTCTCTTTTAAACAGCTTGAAATCTAGGAAAGAAGCAAGTATCCAAACAGCCACTACAACATTATATGGCATTGCTTATAGCAACTAAACTACATGTGGGGTTTAAATTTCCCTGGAGAAAATAAGAATGATTATCAGAGGTTAGAAATGACCTTAAAATGAAAGAATGAGCTAGTGTATTAAGTGGAAAAGCTAAGGAAAATCATTTGAGGGAAAAGTTTTAGCAATTGGGAAGGAATGAGGACATCAACTTGACCTGGCATAAGTGTGGGATTATGAGTATGAACAGCTCTGTGTCCTTGAATTGCAAGGCATAAATGGAAATGATGAAAAAGGGAAATAAAATGACACTAAATCATGGAGTCCTGTGGTCATATGAAACTTTAGTTTTGTCTTTTCGGAAATGAGAAGCATTTGTAAACATCGGAATAGAGACCTACACAATTAGATTAAGTACTGAAATACTGAACTGGTAAAAATGTGCAATGGCAGAATATTGAGAGAGTTAAACAAACACACACACACACACACACACACACACAAATGGAGATGAAAACAGTAAGAGGTTACCATAATTTTCAGAGTTAAAATTTGACAAAGTTCAAATGAAGAGCGTGTGGAAATAAACAAAGACCACCCAAATGAAAACAAAGAAAGGCTATTCAGAGCTTGCTGTAGCAAGAAAGTCAGCCATATTACCACTTGAATTCGGAAGACACTCCGAGACAGAGAACAGTCGGGAAAGCTTTGTAGTGAAAAAAAAGAAGGCTTCAGATATGCTCTAATTAGCAGTGGTTGGCGTGAGGAAGCTGGAGGCAGGCCAACAAGAAGTGGGACATCCCATGTGACTCTATCAAAGAGCATGTGTGGCTTTCTTGGGTTAGTCCTGAGCAGGCGCAAACGTCAGGAAAGTTGGCAAGTCCTAATCATTCTTGGCTGATTGCTACCAAGGTTTTACGTTGGCTTTCTGGACTGGTTGCTGTAGTTGCGGTTTGGCTTTCTGCGTTGGTTAGTGCGGAAATGTCTGTCGGAGCTCTATTATCTAATATGTTCTATTGCCCTTTTTGTATATTTAACCCATCGAATGGGAATATATAAAAGCATATTGCATAATTATAACCTGAGCACTAATTGCATATGAATTTAAGAAAGAAAATCTGCGAAAACAGAGCAAGGGAACAGGTTTGAGGAGTAAGAGCAGATATTTATTGTATTATGCTGTATATCAAAGCACTTGGCTGAGATACATTATATGCCTCTCTTAATTCGTACCTCATCTGAAGACAAGTACCCCTGCCTGAAGAGCCCTACTCCCAGGGTTAGGGAACTCACAGAAGCAAGGCAGAGATAACTTCGGATCAGACATGTAGATTCGGAATTTTTAAAAACATAGTATTTTAAAAATAAAATTGAAACATGATTTTTAGGCACTGCCTTTTGGAAATTAGTACTTTATCATCAGGTCTAGGGTGATTTTTAAAAAAAACAGATTTGAAAAGGTGAAAAGAAAGATGATAAACAAAAGTTTATTCCCATTTCTTTTCTTTACTCTTAAAAAGAAATCTTCAGACTTTTCAGTAGTTGCTCTTGGGGGACATGCAGTGCTATACTCTGTGCAAAAGACCATCCCTCATTCCCTGAGCCCAGAGTGGAATTAGACTAGGCAAGAAAGAAAAATGAGCCGGCTGCCCTTTCCAACAACTGGTCGACCTGTCTTCCCTGCATGAATAATTGTTCACAGTGTCAAGGGGACTCAGACATTAAATTGACTACAGGGGAAATTTCCTGCATGTGCTTACTAAATTATCTTTAAAATGAATTAGTCCAGCCAATTTTGAAGTTCAAAAGTAATGGGAGATTATTTTTGTTTTTGTTTTTAGTATCCAACTTCTTTTGAATATCAATATCTGAATGTATAACTAAGCTCTTTCCCACAGCCTGGTGAGCAAGTCAACATGTTTATGAAAAACCTACAATATGCAAAGTGTTAAGATCAATATTCAAAGAAATATAATGCAGGGTTCTTGCCCTTGAGGAGCTCAGAGTATGAAGTAGGGGGTGGAGGTGGTTAGTTGAAGGGAGCATGAATTTGTAGAAAAGAATCGATAATAATAGAAGAAAAAAATGCCAATTAATCAGAATAGACAATTGTTTTTAGATTTCATATGCTGCAGAAATAACATTGGACTGTGTGTCCAGCAAAGTCATGAGAAGGAAAATAAAAATCGAGAGGAGAAGGGAGGACATGAGCAGTTGTCACAACATACATTTTTATTGATTCAGCCTTACTGACAAGAGAATTTACATCAGTAAGACTCATTTTATGGTAGAGTTGCATGAGTTTTGATAAGTGTGACCAGTTGTGTAACCACCAACATAATTAAGATGTAAAATATTTCTCTCCATGATCCCCCTCGATTTATCCCACCCCCCCTTTGCAACCAGCCCTCCTCATGCCTCCCTTATAGCCCCTGCAACTGATGGTCTGATACCTGTTCCTCTACTTTGCATGTTCCAGAATATCATATAAATAGAAACATTTCTCCTGTTGCTTTTTGAGTTCTGGTTTCGTTCCTCAGCATGTTTGGACTTCATTCATTCTGTAGCATACATTAGTAGTTGGATCCTTTTCACTGTTGAGTACATTTTGCATCCCCCGATCAGTGCATAAGAGTTTGGATTGTTTTGTATCCTTGCCAACACTTTGCAGTACTTGTTTTATTTTATTTTTAAAAATTTCATCTTTTCTAGTATATACATAGTGAAATCTCCTCGTGGTTTTGATCTGCATTTCCCTAATGACTACTAGGTTGGCCAGTTTTCATGTGCTCATTTGCCATCTCTATCTTTCTTTGGAAAAGAGTTTGTTCACATTTGTTGTCTATTTCTTACTGTGTAGTTTTTCTTCTCATTAGTAAATTTTAAGAGATTTTCAATATGCTTGGCCATAAGTAATTTTTCAAATATGCATTTTGAAATTTTCTCTCATTGGTGCCATATCTTTTTATTAACAGTGTCTTTTGGAGCTCAATTTTTATGTTTTTGATAAAGATCAATACCACTTTTCATATTTTATATTAATTTTCTGTAAAAAAAAAAAAACTTTTCCTGACCCAAAGTTACACAGATTCTCTATATGTTTCCTTCTAGATGTTTAGTTTTAGGTTTTACATTTTGGTCTGTACTCTGATGTCAGGTAACGATTGTAGGTGCTGAGTGGAGCAGGGTAGGATTGAGATTCTCTCTTTTTAATTGTTTGTTTCTTTCTTTTTAAAAAATTTGATTGTCCAATTGCTCTAGCAATTTATAGTGAAAAACAATTCCTTTCCAATGAATCATCTTGGCACCTTTATTGAAATCGATTAATCATACAACTGTGGGTCTTCTTCTGAACTCTCTATTTCATTTCATTGATCTATATGTCTAGGCCAGATGTTGAAGCATAATTTTTGAGCAAATGTTCTGAGATTACATGCAAAATATAAATAAATAAGTTCCTTGGCTAACTGAGCTCGTATGGATGCCATTCCCCACTTTATTTTTAAGCAAATGACAGCACTGAAGGCCACAGTTTTTGAAAACGCATAAAAAGAAAATAAATCAAACCTATTGGAGGTAACTTTTAAAAATCTGGAAAACACGACGAAGATATAAAAATTTGCCTAGAGAATATACTCCAGATGAATTATTATTCTAAGAAATGGAATAAACATATTCTTATATGTTCTCAACAATATTAACAACATTACAGGAAAGAGTGCTTCTCAAGCATCTTTATAAATCCTGAGAAGAGGGTGTGAAGGAATATTTATAATGGTCAAGACCTAAGACTAAGCATAGTATATTTGGGCTTGAATTATAAAGAGTTTAAAACACTTTTTTTTTTTCTTTAGGTAAAGAGCTCTCTGTGTCATTCAATATCATCAAATTTTTCTTCCTGTCTTTTAAGAGATTTCTATTTCTTCATAAACCTGGCATGGCCAAAGTGGTCTGGCCCTTTTATACATAGATACATACTTAAAAAGTTAATTAAGGACTGAAATGGAGATGAGGGGAAGGGATCAAACAGATTCATTAGGTTTACCCCTGGTCTAATGAGAAATACCTCCATGATTCATTGAACGGAGCGGGAAACCAGATAAGGATCTGTGGAAAAAATTCTATAATCAATTCTGTTATAAGCCCCAGATTTCCAGGGACAGTTCCAGTTGATGCCTGTGGTCCCACTGTAATTATGCGTAGGGACTTTCCTTCTAAACGTGTTCCAGTTTGAACAACAAATGATACATTTTTCCTGTCTCTTCATTTTACAAGAATTCCTTGGTGTACAATTAGAAAAGGGAAGCCCTCTGTTGCATACTTCTTTCATGTCACTCACTGGCCTACGGGCCCTAAATATAATCACTCTTCCTTTCTGCTTCTAGACGAACGTTCATACTTGTCAGATTTCTTAAACAAGTCACGATAAGTGCCAGTATTGCTAAGCGAAAAGACTACTCCTCATGTATATGTGAAACCAAGGTGAATTTACTACATTCCAGGCAAGGGAGAACTATCTTTGCAGAGCAAAGAAAGAGCTAAACTTATATAGACATTTTGGAGAAGCCCAATGTCGTGTGAGGGTGAGCTGACTTTACAAACAAAAGTAATAGAGCAGAAGTGTGGGACCTTCAGGGATTGTCTAAATAAGCACATAGAAACAATTGTGAATGACTGACTGGAGATGGTTAAATAAGTTCTTGTTTACTTACTTGGGGCTTAAATGTAGGGCTAACCAATAGAATGTTTTTTGCTTTCTTTCCTGAACTTGGAAACTACACTTTATTCTCACCATAACGAAGAGTTGAAAAAGTGTACTGTATTTAAATGGCAAACTACACTATTAAGGGAGCCAGGAGGTGAGCTACAGAATGGTAATATAACTATTTTAACATATGAATGACGAGCTTTCATATGCAGCACTTACATATAGAACCTAAACTAACCAGTAAGGGAAGACAGGCAACAGAGCAGAAAAACGTGTAAGTTATTGGAACAGGCAATTTGAAAAACAAAATAAGATCCAAATACCCCATGAAACCAGGAAAAATTGTTCAATCTCATTACTTAATAAATGTTCATTAAAATTACAATGATACCTCTATAAACTCATCAAAATGTCTTATCAAAATTAAAAAAAAATGAAAACCTGCCCTGGTTGGTGTGGTTCAGTGGATTGAGTGCTGGCCTGCAAATGGAAGGGTCGTGGGTTCGATTCCCAGGCAGGGCACATGCCTGGGTGGTAGACCAGGACCCCAGTAGGAGGCACCTGAGAGGCAACCACACATTGATGCTTCTCTCCCTCTCTTTCTCCCTCTCTTCCCCTCTCTCTAAAAATAAATAAATGAAATCTGTTTTAAAAAATATGGACACTGCATCCTTTAAGCCTGTAAGACAAAAGTGATTAAAATTATATATTTTGCCAATAGCAAACTTCCCTCCTGATTACCACCTGTGGAATACCATGCCTGCTGAATACTCTTCTGCTACTTTTTTTTTCTCATTTCTACAATTGGATTTATGTTCCTAAATATATCCATATCCCTATGTCCTTGCCAAGATGGCCTTATGTGTAAGACATAATACATACCTTTAATTCAGCGCTTGTACTTGAAGGATGTGTTTGGTTGCAAATACATTCTGCCTATGGTGGTTAGAACAGGATACAGCCTTTATGTCCTTTCAGACAATAACTGTATTGGAAAACATATTTGTCAACTTATTCTAAAATAATTTACAGGTAACAAAATTATTTTAAAAATATGAAAATAGCTCTATATATCATACTATATTACAATAGATTATTAGAAATATCATTTGCCCAGATAAAAAGAATTTTAAAAGACTACTTTATAGGCTGCGGGTATTGAAGTTGTATAAAACCAACAATTTTGAGACGCTAGTTTCACATGTAGGCCAAGATACGCATTAAGAGACAACAGCATTGGGGGACTCAGTGAGAGCTGGAGTTGTGGAAGAGGGCACAGGCCCTCTTCCTAGTCTAGATGGGGACACTGCTTGCCAAAGACACTGTTAAGGAAAAGAACAAGTAGAAGGTGAAATACCCCAACATTCCTTTCCTCCATTTCTCTGATCTGCTCTGGTGACTCCCGCGGCCTAAACGCACGTGGAAGCCCCCCCCCCCCACCCCGGGAGAGAGTTCGGATGACATGGTCGCAGTGCTCAGTGCCGCTTTGCACAGGGCAAGGCGGAGAAGGGCGGGGGGCGTCTCTGAGGCGCAGCGGTGAGAAGCGGAACACGGCATCATAATCATCGCACAATCCCCTGCATTTTACAATTATCAAACAATTAAAGGGCAGTGTCTCCTTTTGTCAAATGTGTCCAAGTAAACTTGAAATAATCTGAATTAAAAGGTAAAAGGATAACTAGTCTGGAATATTCTGACAAAAACAAATTTTTATGTTAAGGATTAGTACGTGTTTATGGTAGGCATTGTCCTAGGTGCTTGGTATACAATAGTTTAGTTATATATTATTCCTCATAAAAGTACTAAGAGATTAGAACCCACCTCTCAATCTTTTTTTTTCAGATGAAGAAAGTGAGTCACAGATCAATTACAGTAATTTACCTACATTCACATAGCCAGTGAAGTTTAGAGTCAGGGTCTGGCTTCAAGGGTGTGCTCTGCAGTATTAGCAGACAAACAAAAATGGGGAAAGAGCATAGCATTGATTAGCAATAACTTGTCTTAGCATTGTGTAGGGTCCTACATATTTCTAACGAAGCAATATTTAAAAATATACCTCCTGATGCATTTTCTAATTCTTTCCTTGAGTTTCTAAAAACCCTTTCTTCCTTTGAGGCTAAGACATGTGTTTTCTCACCCTTAGTGAAGGGTACATTAGCTAAACAAAGTCCATAGTGTAGGACAGAAGAATAAATTATTAGAGACATATCAATGCAACAGGAGAGTGAAATGCATTAAGGTCCGCAAAGGTATATTGGGGTGGTTACAGCAGGAGTGGATTCTGAGAGCAGGAGAAGAATAGTGCTAGCAGTGTGCTTCCTGGGAACACTCAAGGCTACCAGGGGACAAACTTGTAGGTTAACATCTCAAATTATTTTCAAAGTAAATGCTTGGTGTACTGATCCACTCCATTCACCCCCAGGAGAAAGATTTATGGATTTGTACAAATCAATTATTTATGCTTAATTCTATGCCCAGGAAACCCAAGTCTAAACACAAAGCCTGCATTTGGGGAGCAATGTCATGATTAATCATTTAATACCTACGCTTAAAAAGAAGTTATTAGGCTTCTTGTAGACAGAACAACTAGCCATGATTGAATTAATGAATAAATCTTAACTACCTCCCACAGAGTATTCAATATTATTTCCAAAGGGGGGGAAATAAAAGAAACTCTTTAAAAATCCATGACGTTGGGCAGCAGCATAATCGAAAGCCTTATTGTATTTAGTAAATTATATGTGAGGTTAAGACTAAAATTGTCTTCATCAGCAGAATAGAAAGAAAAGCGACTTTTAGCGACAGGTTCTCAATATTTTGAAGCATGGTAAAGTAGGAAACCGAAGCATCCCCTAGGTGTTAGCAGGGAACTCATTGCGGGCTGTCAGTCAAGGTAATTGACATAAAGAGAAAATAAAATCTATTCTAATATAATGCTGGGAGTCAGTGTTAATAAAACATGGCAGGGAAGTCCACAGAGTTCCTGAAATGCTCCAAATGCAAGCCCATTGAGAACTGAATGGTTCTTACTGTTCTTAATGCAGAAGTCAGAATATGAAAGGGGACTTCCTGCAGGATTTTTAGAAGGAATTAGAAGCCCCAATTCCATTAAGAAGTGGCAGTATATGGACTGATACGGAAAGATGACTATGCTATATTGCTAAGTAAACAAAGAGGGTGTTTCAGGCCATTATGCAAAGTAAGGTTCAGCTAACCTAAAACAGCAATAACAACTTAAATGAAGCTCCGGGGTGTTCTTCGGCAGGGTGTTGTATAGATCGGCGCCTTTCAGTGTCGCCCCGTCTCTCCTGGCAAAAGGCATTACAGAGCCTGTGCATGTTGAGCTATTATTTTGGCAGAGAGTTTTCATTTTCAATCACCTCTCTTTGCAAACATCAGGATCCTGCCTTATGAGAAGCAGGTACAGACTTCAAGAATAAACGACAAGGAGGTACTTGCTTTCATTTCACATTTCATATGCGTTTGGACGAGGGAAAAAATGGAAGAGAATCAGAAATTGTAAAATACTTATAGTACTATATGAACAGATGGTGGTGCAGTTACCGGCATTGGTTCCGGCCCTGCGCCTTTTTCACCCCTAATTTTTCCAACTTGTTTCTCTTCAGTGACCATGGGTTTCCCATTGGCCTCTGGTTTTGTCAAGCTGTGGAATGTGATTTTTTTGTACTGCTGATACTCCGGACTTATCTAGCTTCTAACTTGTCACTTGCTCTGACCCTCCCCCAGTTTTCTGTCATCTCCACAACCATGTCTCTGCTGCCCAGCCTCCTGGTTTCCTATGATCCTTCCAAACTCTTGCCACCAGCTTCCCGGACACATATACTCTGACAGTGTTTCATATTTTCAAATCTCTGTCTCCAGCCCAGACATGATTAAGGATGACATTAACCTCTTGAACCTTGATTATTTGGTCAGGGTGATATCTGCTCAATTTTTCCAGCTGTAAAGTTCCTATTTTTCTGCTTTCCATACTATATTTGTTAGGATGTTGCATCATTTTAACACTATTTTCTTCGATCTGTGTTTTCTTTAATTTCACTGGAAGTACAAAGAACATAGCATCCAACATATTTTTCTTCCGGACACATTTTCCATTTGAAAATTACTAAGCAATATTTTCAAGTATGTTAAAAAAGTTTTCTTTCAGAATCCCTACCTAGTTTCGCATCATTGTATACAATGCGTATGGTCATGAAAGTAAACATACGCATTGCGCTGTGCTGCAATAACCAACATGGTGTCAGGGTTCTGTGCTTGTTTAAATAACTGCTTCCTCTTTTGTATTTCATTTCAGCTTCGGTTTAGTTAAAGTTAGTTTAATAGAATTTCTGTAGCAACAGCAAGCTGTCCCTTGTCCCGTTGTTGTATTTTAGGGGCGTCCTTCCAGTAGCAACAGCAAGCTGTCCCTTGTCCC
The DNA here is from genome assembly GCA_004026545.1 of Mormoops blainvillei. Taxonomy (NCBI): domain Eukaryota; kingdom Metazoa; phylum Chordata; class Mammalia; order Chiroptera; family Mormoopidae; genus Mormoops; species Mormoops blainvillei. The sequence continues at coordinate 86,603 of PVJD01005489.1, read as the reverse complement.
GTTGTTGTATTTTAGGGGTGTCCTTCCAGTTTGGCCCCACTGTCCCTTCATGATTTGTTTATCTCAACGTTTTAGCCTTCAAAAATGAGTCGGCATACTGGTTTGAAGTCTAAGTGGAAAATAAGTGAAGGATTTTGTTAAGGGTTTTAACTCACGTGTGTGTGTGTGTGTGTGTGTGTGTGTGTGTGTGTGTATCCAGAAGGTATCCAGCCATATAATATGAAAAAATAGAGACATTTATTGAAGAACATGCAGGATACAAGAAACATAGGACCATGACACCTTAGTTCCCTTCAAAGTGGGCACCTTGGAACCTCACACAGTTCTCCCAATCACCATCAGTTGCCACATCATATTTTCCTGAATCTCACAGATGGTCTGAAATCTCTTCCCTTTCAAAGGTGATTTTAGTTTTGGGAAAAGCTGTCAGTTGCAGGGCACCAAATATGGGCTGTAGGGGGCTGAGTCACCTGGACAATTTAATGTTTTGCAAAAAAACTCTGCACAAGACATGATGTATGAATGGGCATATAGTCGTGATGAAGCTGCCGGTCACCAGTTACCCATAGCCGCAGCCTTCTGAATCATCCGACTAGGAGGAATGTTCAAGCTTAATGCAAAATTTGATGCACATCCGTTGTTCTACTTGCTCAGTCATTTTGAATGCAATGGCCACACAGTACACATGCTCACTCAATGGTGTCTACTACCCCCACTGACTAGAACAGTGAAGTCATCATTGTTCATGTATGCACATTCCAGTCCACCCTCCTTGGCTGTCAGGTTCCATCATGCTGTGTAAACCGTTCTCGTTATATTAACAATGACGGGACTTTTTCCAGACAGACTACATATACATATATATTTCGGGGGGTAATTTTCTTATTTTTATAAACATCCCACTCCCCAGGTTTCCCTTACATTTCAGGAAGTCTTGCGTTCTTGTTATGTGATGTTTTCTAATTCTTCCCAGTTAAGTGACACATAATGGATTTTTGTTAAATACTTGTTACTTGGTGGTTTTAATGACAAGGGCAATGGTGATATTTTTGTGAAAGGTCTATATTAGTTTACTAGAAACTAATGTGTGATTGAGTTTGTTTTCAGACTTATTTCATGAATACAAATGAAGTAATCGCATAGGGAAGAGGAAATAGCATGGCAGGTGGATCAAAAGAATGAGTTCTTGGTCGTGACTGTGGTATTTATTACCTGGTTGCCCTTAGGCAAGTCGTTTATTAAACTGAACTTTCTTTGGAGGTTTCCTCTATAAAAGACGATGTAAATACATGTTTGTATGATTTTTTTTAGTACCAATAATTACCAAAAAATGAAAATCAGTTTAATTTCCCAAATATTAGTCCCTGTTAATGATCTCAATTGTGTTATGATAATCATATCACATGTTTATGCACTAATTATTTTTCCCAAGATAACTGATTCACCTTATACATAGTAGACAATTATCAGAATTTTTAATGTAAAAACAAGACTGGCATTTTTAAGTTATATTTTAGAAAAAAGAAGTGAACTTTTTTAAATTGTCCGCATGGGTTAATAATTCATGTCAAATCTGCAAAAATATTTAATTTTTAAAGAATGTATGGATTGTAAGACAACTTAGAATAATCATCTAGTTTAAACTACTTATTTTACACATGAATACACAGGTGAGCTTTATTTTCATGAGGGTGAGACGCCAGGTAATTTCACGGACACATCAGGATTTTGTGCATACAAACTTTCTGTCAATATGGTCCATGTACATATTTAGGAAAAATAAACAGAGATTACATGTGTTTGGATAAATAATTCTTCCCTTATTTATCTAATTTCCTGAACTGGAATTATGCTATCTTTCATATTCTCAGAGCATTTTAACTCCGTGACACATAGCATGGTCCATCTTATCTGAGCTTGATTCTCCAAATGAGACTATGAACCACTGAAGGAGGAGAACTTTGTCTTGTGACTTTTTTCCTAACTATGTCCAGCACAGCTTCTTCCACATAAAAGGGGCCCTTTATATCCTTTTTCAACTGATATTCAAATGTATGACTTTTATTATTTAGTGTTACTCCAAGAAACAGTTTGACTTTTCTAGAATATAGGTTTAAAATGTAGGGATTTCTAGATAATCAGATATATTAATTAAAATTTTTATATTTGTTTCATTAATATTCTCAACTTAATAATTATGGGTTATCTTTTATGCAATGGCCACAGAAGATACCTGTAACATTTGAGCTGTAAAGTCAGAGGCTAAAATCACCATGCTGATATTTTACATTTTAAAAATAAATTAACTTATGTAGAAGCAGTTAATCCTTGATGTCAAGCAGTGCTACATTTTTCTCCTAAGTAATTTAAAATATAATTTCCCCCTGGATTTTAAAAGCACTGAGATATGCTATATTGAATAAAATCAACTCTGCTTGGGAAAAGAAAGACACACTTCATATAGCCTGAGAATAATTTTCCATAGACTAATGCATTTTCTCTTAGAATCCATCACAATTCAACCTGTATATTATCAAGAAAAAACTTCTAATTCTGAAGTTAATTCAGAAGGCACAATGTACTAGAGGTAAAGCCTCCATAATGGCATTTATAAAGTGCTAACATGCCTTGAAAGTGAAACACATAGTGAAGAAAATCAGGAAATATGATTATTAGTAATTTTATTTCATGACAAGCATGTTGTTTATGTGCCATATTCATATGGCTACTATATATGAAGCTATCAGAAGACTGTCTGTGGGTATAGTTGATTAATATTATGAGAGTATTGCTTTCAGATGTATATATGTTGTGTATGTACGTAAGTCAAATATAATTGTGCACCAGGGGATAGTTATTATCATGGTGCTGGTTTGTACTTCTAACCTTTTACATTTCATAAATGCTAATACACGTGCAATTACTTTGGTTTTAAAACAATCCTATGAGGTGGTCATGGTAAAAGAGAATTATTCCAGTTGTTTTTTTTTTTAAATTGGGAAATTGAAGTCTAGATAATGTAAGTGACTTTCAGAGGAATGCTCAGCTACAAAGAGCAGAACTAAGGTTAGAAGTCAGTTCTCCTAGACTGCAGTCCGGTGCTCATTTAGAAGGAAGTAACATTCGTATGAGATACACACACACGCACGTACTCATTTTGCGTGAATTCATTACGGCAGAGAGGTTAAGAGCAGGGGAGCAGAGCTGCACTTATTAGCTTCATCTACTGGCTTTGCCACTTGCTTTCTCGGTCTCACAAAGCTGTTAAGGTTTGTGCCTCAGTGTCCACTTCTGCCCAATGGGGCGATGCTTATATCCACCCAAGTTATTGCACGGAGGAATGGAAGCATTCGAACGAAGCAAAGTGCCCAGTGGTGACAGCTCTCATCATCATCATCAGCACATACCTTGTGGTTGGAAAACTAATACATTTTCTCTGAGATGTAAAACTTGTCTCATCGATAATATGAAACTTTAAAGCCATCTAACTGAAGGTGGGAGTTAAAACAGATGATTTTATAGATGATCATATAGAACTCTCACATTATGTATAAACTCCTAACTAAATAAATTTAATTTTTTAAAGCTATTTTATTTTAATATAATACTTAATATATAAAATAACTACATAGCATTTTTGTATAGTTTGAGGGGTCTCCATGTATGTATCTTCTCTTGTGCCCTAGCTTTCCCTCTGGAGGGACTACTAGTTTGATATTTGTATTTATTATGTTTTTTGTATTTTCTTTAATTTTTTATTATGAGATATATAGAAAGTGCCCCACATATAAAACTTTGAGAGAGAGGAAGGGAGAGAGAGACAGAGAGAAACATTGTTTTGTTGTTCCACTTATTTATGCATTCATTGCTTGATTCTTGTACATGCTCTGACCAAGGACGGAACCTGCAACCTTGGGGTATCAGGACGACGTTCTAACCAACTGAGATACCTGGCCAGGGCCAGACCTTGCTTTCTTGACTCAAGATATGACCGATTCAATTTACATTCCAGTTTTGTGTGGGCCTCCTTCCACTTTCTTTATTCTGATTTCTGTACTTGCTTATCTTTTTCCCTTAGAGTGTCCCCGTAAGGAGGCACGCAAAGGAATTTCCAACTAACACAGTGCTCTGGGGAACCCAACCTAGGAAGGCATGGAAAGTATCTGGCAGAACACTTGCCAAGACAGGGAAGGGAAAAGTAACGTGGCCACAAGCAGCACTAGGTCTGGAAGTGAAGACAGGCCGAGCCTTCTGTTCCCTGATTTCATGCCATTTCGCCTACAGAATGACCACAGAGCTCTCGAATCAGAGCCTGCGTCTGACGATAAGGGGTTAGGGCACACATGAAGTTTTTCCCCTTTGTACTTAAAAATGCAAACTATGTACAAAAAAGATATTAAAGTTTCTCTTTAGCATGTGGCACATGTAATTAATTTGTAGGTGATACAGACAATGCCGTTTGCTCCTGGAAACCACAGTGCCCAACCCCGACAGCAGAAACAGACAGCTTTTTGGAGCCGCATCAGATCGTAATTACCAACCTGGGAAACCGTAGTGTTTATCCAGGCTTAATATTATAGGTCTCATTTGTACAAACACCTCAGCATGAGTTTGAAAGTAGCTGAAATAATGTTAAATGCTATTAAATTTTACTTTGAAGTAGAAACATCTATCCAAGGATACATATTGACATATACCTTCTTCTAAATACAGCCATGTCGAGAAGGCATAAAATGAGAAGCAGTGTAATGTGGTGAAAATATCAACAGGCATGGAATCAGGAGACATAGAATTAAGGTGTTTTTGTGTTTCAGATATACAGCATTATACTTCAACATCTGTATACACTACAAAGTGATCATCCCCAGGGATCCATCACCGTGTTATTGATCCTTTCACCCTTTCTGCCCACTTCCTGAACCGCCTTCCCCTCTGGTAATCACCAATCCGTTCTCTGTATCTATAAGTTTGTTTTCGTTTCGCCATTTGTTTGTTTGCTTGCTTTAAATTCCACATATAAGTGAAATCATATGGTGTTTCTTTCTCTCTCTGACTTATTTTACTTAGCATTTTACCCTCAAGGACCAAACATGTTGTTTCAAATGGCTAGATTTTATTTACTTATTTTTTTATGGTTGAGTAGTATCTGTTTTATATATTTTTTACCCATTTATCCTCTGATGGAAAGTTAGATTATTTCCATTCTTGGCTATTGTAAATAATGCTCCAATTTACACAGGGGTGAATACATCTTTTCAAATTAGGGTTTTCCTTTTCTTTGGATAAATACTCAGAAATGGAACCGCTGGGTCACATGGTAGAATTATTTTTAGTCTTTTGAGAAATCTCTATGCTGTTTTCCATAATGGCTGTAATAATTTGCAGTCCCAACAACAATACATGAGGGCTCCCTTTTCTCCACGTCTTCCCAGCATTTGCTGTTTGTAGTTTTATTGATGATAGCTATTCTGACAGGTATGCGGTGATATCGCCTTGTGGTTTTTATCTGCATTTTCCTGATGACTAGTGATGTGCAGCACCTTTTCATATGTCCATTGGTCATCTGTATGTCTTTTTTGAAAAAAAAAAAAGTCTTTTCATTTCCTCTGCTCAGTTTTTGATATTGGGTTGTTTATTTGTTATTGAGTTGTATGAGTTCCTTATATATTTTGGGTATCAACTCCTTACTAAATACATCATTTGTCAATATATTCTCTCATTTGGTAGGTTTCCTTTTCATTTTGATGATGGTTTCCTTTGCTGTGCAAAGCTTTTTAGTCTGATGTGGTCTCATTTGTTTATTTTTGATTTTCTTTTCCTTTCTTTTGAAATTAGATTCACAGAATCATCCCTAACACTGCTATCGAGAAACTTGCCTTCTACATTTTCTTCTAGGAAGTTTATGGTTTTCCATCTTGACATTCAAGGGCATACGCGTGAAAAGACTTGCACATAAATGTTTGTAGTACCTTTATTCATAGTAGCCTGAAATATCAATTAACTGGTAAATGGATAAACAAATTGTGATATATCTGCACAATAGAGTATCATTTAGCAATAAGAACCAACTACTGATTCAATTCATGCAGCAACATAAAGGAATTGAAAAATATACTGGGCAGGAAAAAAAAAAGGCCAGAGATTAAAAACATATATGACCCAACTTATACGAATTCTAGAAAAGGCAAGAGTAACAGAAAACTAATCAGTGGTTTTCTAGATCATGAGTGAGAAAGGTTTGCCTGGAAAGGGACACAGGCAAATTTTCAGTGTTAGAAATTTATGTAACTTAATTTTAGTCATGGTTACATGGGTATATAAATTTGTCGAAGCTCACTAAATTATATACTTACAATGGGTGCAATATTATGTCTCAATAAAGTTAACTTAAAAAATGAACTTCGCCACCCAGAATTTTTCTCACAATTAGATGAAAATATGTGGGTTAGAACTCTGTGAATTGTACAGTCTAAAAGTTGTTAATTGGTACTCCAGAAACTGATACTGACTAAGCTTCATGATAAATTTGTAAAACAGATGATTTCATAGAAGCAAAACACTCATCTAAAACTAGTTCATTTTCACTCTGTTAATTATCAGTTTTATCCTGCCATAAGTATGAAACAAGGTCTTGTTTGTAAGTAAGAAAGCATCATTTGGAATTTGAGGAGACAGCTAATTGGTTGATTTCAGTCCTAGAAGAGTTAATGAGTGCCAATCTCAGGTTTTTCTGGGTGGATGTTATTTGCCTGTACGTACTTACTCCAAATGAAATTAAAGTGAATTAAAAATTAATTGGCTATACAGCTGTTAAAAGTTTATATATTTAATTACACTTTATTATCAAAGAAGGTGCAGATGCTCTCAAGGTGTCTAGGATAAACACACACTTGTTCTCTTCCCTGAATATCTGTTTGAACTCCTTCCTTCACCCTACATGATATATCATTTATAATGAAGCAAATCTCTTAGGAGACAAGATTCACTTATTTAATATGGCTAATTAAGCTTTCCTTAATTGATTATGGTCCGAGGAAAATAGTAGGCATAATTTGACAAGCTGAAATAAAATGGATTTAGCCAATGTGACACATGAAAGGGTTAATGTTAACATGGTTTATGTTATATGGACATGACATTTAAGCACAGCTGAGACAATGTAGCTTGCTCTAGTATCTGAGGTCTTAGTGTTCAGACCCAGAAGATATGGTCACTATTATACATCATTTACAAAACATGTTAACATAGTTATATAATGTTAATGTTCTCTAAAATATTATTTAAACTAAACAATCCCTGATCAATCACTGAAATTTCAAACAGTACACAAGTATTTGGTATTGTTTGGTGTTTTTGAGAAATTCTGTGATAAACCTGGACTTGAAATGGTTTATGGTTAGTTGCCTTTTCCACAACTGTGCGTCCCTAAGATAGTACTGGCTGATTTCTTGTCCACTAAACTGTACCCTAAACTGGAAAGAACATATATTTGGAAAGCTTTAACACTAGGATTAGGAGCCCTGACCCGGGACAAAGGTGTCCAATAAAACATTTCTAGTATGGGATACAGGAATCCAGGTATACCTGAAGTACAACACTGCAAGCTGCAATGCCTGCCCGGAGCGAGAGGGGTCTGGTTCAGGAGCCCAGGCATTTCATGGAATGACTCACCCAGCATCAGTCACCACTTTTGGTTCCTGATTACTAAACGTATGTAATTAAATATTAGAGTATCACTACCACAACTTCTCTCTTCAGCCTAAGGCATCGGAATAAACATGAATGATTCCAGTGTAATGACACACTTATTTACCATGTGAAATTTAATCGTGGCTAGCAGTTATGAAATGCTTACCATGCACCAGATGCATTGCATACATTAAATCATTTAATGCTCACAATAGCTCTGCAAGGCAGTTGCTGTTATTATCCTCATTCTACAGACAAAGGCGCTGAGGTGGTACAAGGTTACGCAACTTGCCTAAGACTACATGAGTGCTATATTTCAGAGATTGCAATTTTTGTTCACACAGCACTATTCCAGAATCCATCCTCCAAACTAGTACACTTAGAGATTCTCTGTGCATAGTGGAAATAAGGCAACATTAGAAGTAGTGATACAACAGCATACGAAAGGAGTCTCCCTCAAATTATCTTCTTAATGGCTGACGTATCAGGGAAATATTCACAAAGTCAAGAGTTTTTAGACTGGATGAAAATGAATGGAAAACCAGACTCCTGATGAGTGATACGATAGGAATTTTATAACATGTAATTTTATTTATCCTTTTTCTTAGGTGATATTTATAGAGAATCAAAGAAATGTGCATGAAATTAAGACATTATATTAAAACCATGAATAGTGGTACAATGTCAAATTATGCCCTTCAATCCACAAGTAGCCCAATAGCATGAAAAATATATGAAAATGGTCAAAAGGTATTGCTTCGCTTGCAATACATGGGTTGACGTACATGCTGTCCGTGTCCTGTAGAAGACAGACTTATTAATATTGAGGGAAATGTTACTAGGAGTTAAAATATGTGTCTAAGGTATAGGTAGTTATAGTAGAAATTATGATGTGTGAATGAGCAACTATAAAAGTCAATAAAAAGAAAATCAAGGCACCAAAATGATAATAAACAACCGTATAAGAAAACAACTTTATCATAATGAGTTTTATTTTGCTTACTAATTTTTGCTGTCATCTTTATTCTATTCATTATATATCCACCTATAAAGTGTAGATATATATTTGTGTCATTACATAAGTAGCATAAGATAGACGCAGAGAATTGAGAGAAAGCCATATAGTTATTAGTTTTAAATAAAAACTATACCAAATGAAGGAAAGATCGGTGGTGAAAGGTAGTCACACACAAAAAGCAGATGGAAACAGGGCTCAATAGAGTCTGTCAGATGATTGAATAAAAGGTCTCAAGAGGATGCTTGATGACACAGTTTAATCCTCTATCTCTTGGAGAAATAAACCCCCTTAATGATATTACTGATAATAATCAGATGTTAATGAGGCATAGTGATAAAGATAGTAAACTAAGGTGTAAATCTAAGTATCAGTTATGACTGATACTGAGCACAAAAAGGAGGCACCAAGGATGATACAAAGGGCAGGAAAGAAGCTAAGAGAGAAAGATGCTAGTTGTATTCTTTTTTAGTTGTTCTCACATTTTCTTGTGCAGCAGAAGTACTGAGGTGACTTAAGACACAGATGCCTGGACAGCACCTCCAGAGTAGGTCACTCTGGGTTTAGAGTTGAGAATCTGCACTTTTCACAAATTTCTAGGCGTTCCTGATGCTTTTGGCACAGAGAAACCTTTGAGAACTACTTTTCTATATAAACTAGCAACCATGCTGTCTCATTCAATTTCCCTAGGGTGAAGCTGGAATGTTCTTGGATGGGCAACCCGAAATGGCCTTTTCTGATCACTGTCACTCCATGTACCACCACGGGGAGAACCAAGCCAACCAAGAAGGACCTAGAAGCCAGGGGGAAACAACAAAGGTGTATGGCAGATGATAAACTGCAGGGTGTTAAAACGGGTCTGTGTAAAGGTGGTATCCTGAAGTGAAATACGGTTCTTCTCGGATAAAAATCATAACATTAAACAAAAGCAACTGTTTATTTTTAATTTAGACTCCTCCAATCTCAACCTCTGCACACGGACAAAGTCCAGTCAAGAAATCTATCGAGAAAAGATGAAAGTATCATCTTAGGGAGGAAATATAAAGCTCTTTCTCTTCTGCCTCATGTCTGGCACGGTTCTGAAGCTGCACTGCTTGTTCAGATATGTTTCCCCAAGCCACAGGAAGTGCTTTGTGGCTTTGTCAGTTTGTTTCTCAAAGCACATAGATCATCTCGCTGAAAGCACCCTTGGTTACATTTGCAATGGGCCTCACTTTTCTTTCCGAGGGAAGAAGGTGAGTAGTAGTGGTTTAAAACCCATATCATGCAGATTTGGACTGGATAGTGTGACTAGTTTGCTGGGAGATGAGTGAGTTTATTGTGCGTTGGGCAAAGGATGAGCCCCAGCCCAAACCTTAGCTTATTCATCCGAGGACTCACGTACACCTGAGCATGAACAGAGGCTTGCTGTGGCGGTCCTGGAAACAGTCTGTTCTGGAGCAAGTTATCCTTTGCAAGGGAAGTAAATTTGAGAGAGCAGGTATCGGACTCACAGCAATGGCCCATTTATTAAAGTCAGACGGTAGTTTTGGGGCCTGTCTCTGAGACTGTTTTCTGCCCGCATGCGCTCTCGGAGTCCTTGCGAATTCAAATAAAAACAAAAACAAAAACAAAAAAACTTGAGTAATTGTAATTCATCATACACACACACACACACACACACATATAATATTTCACATTTTCTTTATTCAATTGTCTTCCGAAGGACACTCAGTTGTTTTCATGACATGGCCACCATGAATAACAGTGCAATGAATATAGGGGTACGTATTTGTTTGTAAATAAATGATTTTACGTTTTTTGGGTAGATAGCCAGCAGAGGGGTTTCTAAGAATGGTAACTCTATTCTTTATTTTTCTGAGGAACCTCCATATTGTTTTCCATTCTACTCAGTCATGAAAAAAGGTGACATGCCACCGTTTGCGACAGCATGGATGGGTCTGAGACCACCACACTAAGTGAGAAAAGTCAGGCAGAAAAAGTCAGAAGCCATATGATTTCACTGCTACGTGGGATATACAACTGAAAGCAAAAATGAACAAGCAAGAAAAGCAACCAAACGAAGCCCACAGAGACAGACAGCAGGATGGTGGTTATCAGAGGGAAGAGAGTGAGGGACAGCAAAGAATAAAGGGGGTCAAATCTGCGGTGACAGAAGATTTGACTTTGGGTGGTGGGCACACAATGCAATATACAGGTGATGTATCATAGAAACATAGACCTGAAACCTATATAGTTTTAATAACCAATGTCACCCCAGTAAATTTAATTTAAAAAAAAACTTGAAAATATTTTTTTAGATGAAAAACGAAGTCATTAGGCACACTGGACCATGTAAGCTCGGTGCCCGTGCATTGGTCAGTGCTCTCAGGAGGCAAAGGGAGGTCCTTCCCACACCAGCAGGGGATAGAGCACGGCCAGGCCGGGTGGAGGGCTCTGACAGATGGCAGGGGATGGCGCTGGCCTGGCCGGCAGCAGCTCGGTATGGGGAAATGGTGCTGGCTCTGAAGAGAAAGAAAGATTCTGCTCTTGATATTCTAGTCACAGACAGGAGGTCAAGTGTCTTCATTTGTGTAGTATTCACAAAAGAATCGCCTGTGTTATGCTTTCTACTCAGGTACAGAAGAATACTTGTGAGTTTTAAAAACAAGACATACACGTGTTATGTGTATAGGCCTCTATCGTAACATTGCTAACACTGTGCTCTAATGGTTTCTTTTCACCACTAGACAGTGAACTCCTTAAGGACAGGGGCCAGGTTTTGCATGTCTTTATTACTCAACTGGACATAGAGGCAGAGACGTGTGTGTGTGTGTGTGTGTGTGTGTGTGTATTCCACCCCCACCCCGAAAGGAGAGAAATTACACCTTGGCTTATAATGCTACAGTCTGCAATGAATCAAATAGATCACGTTCCTTCGTTACTTGATCAAAGGGAAGAGGAAGGCCACGAAGTATTCGTAGAAGTTTATAATTTATTGGTTTCAGTTTGTATTTTTCTCCAGATTGCAAGCTCCATGAAATGAGGAGCTTGTGTTTTGCTTACTACCTACAGAGCTAATGCCTATAACACTGGGCTATCGATATATTTTTATCGGGAAGTTTACACAGTTGAAAAGCACAATTTTCTTACTATTTCCCAAAAGTAATAGAAGTCACGCAAAAAAATGCCACTCAACCTCTTAAAAGAGGAAATGTGGGTGATAGAGTCTTGTATCTTCCTTTAATTCCTCTCTTATTTCAATTTCTGAGGGGGAATATTCATGGGTTTTTAGAATTAAAATATACAACCCAGAACACCAAATAAAAGTAAAGTGATTACTGCCTAAAGTTGATTCATTTCAAAACATGCCATATGCTTGGAGGATTCAACTGATAGACCACAGAATCATCCACTATCCAATCAGCTATTTCTTGATAACTCCACTACTCAGTGAAGAACATGGCTGTGAAATAAAAATATTATGGGGTTTAATTATTAGTATGTGAGAATGATTTGTGTGTGTGTGTGTGAGAGAGAGAGAGAGGAATCCATTAAACTTGTCCTTATATAGGTTTTATTACACGGCAACAATAAGGAGGTATTCCAGTGTGAAACTTGCAGCTGGCTATAGTGTTATACTTTTGGCAGCGATATAGTGAATAACTTGAGAATTACACTGAAACAGCATTTCTCAAAATGTTGCATGCCGATGAGGACAAACGGCCAAGTCACATGGGATCACCTGTTAACCCTCAGCCCTGAACCAAAGCACTTTACCTGGGCCAGGAGCCTTGGTAGCCTTCAGTTTAGCAATATTACTGGTTACATTTATACATTCCAAAGTTTGAAAGTCACTGGTCTGATATGTAAAATACTCATTAGCTTTTGATTTTCAAATTCTACCTGCATACATTTTTTATGATGTTATTCTCATTTTGAAAGATCTAAAAGAAAGACATAGATGATTGATAAAGAAGAACTAAAGTTTTTAACATTTGCTATGATCACAACCCTATGCTGGGTTCTTTAGTACAAACTGTTTTTATTAAAACCTAAAAAAAAAAAGCAATATGCATATTAACATTTCATTATCTACACATGAGAAAGCTCAGACTGGAGAGATTAATTCACTATGCCCATAGAGCTCATGGGATTTCAATTCAGACCCTCTATTCCTCTTAAGCCCCCAACATCCTTTTAATTTCATCTTTCTGGCCACAACACAAAAGTCAAAATTACTGCATGGGAAACAACAGCACATTGCATGGGAATTATAAAGACACAAAGATCAGTGGGGCCTGAAAAGATGAGACCTGAAGGAGGCTGTGAAATTGTGTAGAAATTACACATAGGTGTTAATAGTAAAGCATGTTAATAGTAAAATAAGTGATGGCTGAATGAATACAAGCATGAATAGATAAATAAATGGAATCCAGAATATCCTAAATTCCCCTTCATACTAATTACATAAATGTAAATATGGGCTGCTGGCTGACTAAAATAGCTATCTGGTATTTCATTGCAAATTTGAAGATAGACCTTCATGTGGCAAAGGTGATCAGAGATCTATAATAAAAATCCATGAGAACTGGAATGGTGTCTTCCTTACTGAACAGCATATCGTCAGTGCCAAGAAGGATTTTGGGACTGTACAGTGAAACACAAGGTGGCATTCTAAGTAAGAGAGAGGGGATGGGTACATACAGAGCAATAGGAATGAGAAAAACCTACACAAGTATAACCAGAACAATGGTAAGTTTAAACCAGGGTGTCTGGGGGAGCAGAGGTAACACAAATTTATAGCATACCCTGTGATCATAAAGCGCTTTCACTTCCCTAAGCTCTTGGCTCTCGAAAAAGCACTATGAATTATGAATTATTGCAATTTTTTAGTTGAGAAAATATTTTACTTAAGTTAATATGTCCTAGAAAAAATTACATTTGGACTTCCCATCTTGTTTGTCTCCCATTAGTCATGTCTTTTCACTTAATCTGTGACTGCCCCATTTGAATAGAAAATGTACTCAGGTTATGGAGCAAATTAAGAATCAATTTATAAATCACGTACTTATGGAGTTGCTAAGTGATTTATGGACCAGTCTATATAAACATACTTAAGACTGGCTGCCTGGATCTCAGATTTCCATCCCCTAGAAACCTACTAATATCACCATTTGACCCCAGATGTATTTCCCACTAAGTTCTGTCTCTGAGACGGCAGCACTAGGGACTGTAAGAATAAGCTCTAGGAAAGACAGCAGGTTTTGGGCAGATGCATTGGGAGGTAGTCAGCCTCCCCATCTTCCCTTCACCATTTAAAACTGGCCCGGTAACCTCTTGATACGCGGAACCTCCTCCTTTAGCCATGCTTCCATCAATGCACAATAACCAAAGAATTTGAACGAGGAATCTTAATTCTGACCCTTCCTCAGCTGAATTCATACAGGCTGCAAACTCTCTCGCTGGGGTTGGTGCAGGTGACATAGCACTGCTTAAAACAAATCACTGCTGAGATTTTCCTCATTGGACATTTCAGAAAATATATAACAAGAGCTGCTTACACCTACGGGAGTGTTGCTTCTAATTCAATCAGCCATTCCAGGGTGAACAATGTGTCGTGAGTCCGCTGAGGTGGCCCACTGGGGGCCAGCCAGAAATTCAGTCAGAACTAGATGGTGATTGTTTTAGAATTCTCTGAAAAAGTAGGGTAGATAAAAACTGGATGGCGAAGAGAAAGACTAAAGATAGTCCAGGTGGGAGAAAGCTCTGTGAATAAAGATCTGGGGCTAATGAAGGTGCACGGTAGGGTTGGTATTGGAAGGAATTGGTGAAAATGTAAACAAGTCTAATGTGTAGCCATTCTGGGGACACAAGGCTGTGCCTTTGATATCTTGTATTGGATCGTGAGAGCGAGGTAGTTACTGATATAAGTCCCATATCTCTAACTTACAGTATCGTTATCATCATTTTCAACACTTAGGAAAAGGGGGTACTGCAAATGAATTATTAAAGGAGAATTATTGAGTGAATAAGCCATTTTGTGATATTTGATGTTTAATTATCAAATAGGAAAAAAAAAGTGATTTCCCAAGGGAGAAAATGCTTTGCCTGAAAAGTCCTAGTTTGATTGAGTTGATCATTTCTCTTTGTATTACACACAGTTGCTAAACTGGGAGAGAGTTGAGAGCAATTTTACACTTCAGAAAACTTTCATTGCACAGTGTTCAACAGACAAGTGTATGCATTCTCTAGAGGTCATATTAGGTCCATTTCCAAAACCCAGTAGACTCCCAGTAACATGCAACTCCAACACCCACAGATTAGGAAACTGTGATAGATACAGTTTGGGACTCCTCTCAGAAACAGGCAGCTCCGGATGCTCCTCCAGGAAGAAAAGATGCAGAGATAAGTCCCTACTTCATCTGGTTTTCTAACTTTAGCTTAGAATTGTGCATGGTTTCCTTTAGGCTAATGAGGAGAGTACCACGGTGACCTGGACAGGCCTCTGTCAAAAAGAAGAAGGAGGAGGAAGAGGAAGTGCAGGAGAAGGAGAAGAACTAATCACTTAAATGGATCTTTGGGGGGACAGGAATCAGGTTCTCCAACCCTCTGTCACTACATGTAATCGGAAAAAAAGTTCTTCAGAGAGCTGGGAGTGGAGTGATGCCATTGAGGACAGGCAGAGGGCAGAGGGCGACTGTGGCTTTTGAGAAGGACTATGACAAGAGACTTGCAAGATGTTCAAAGGATAAGAGCGAATTTTAGGTGAAAGCACCATATTGAACTCAATGACGCTTAAAATCTTTTAGGAGGACACTGTATTATGCCCATACGGAGTTAAACACCCTTTGGTTTCTATAGCCTGAGGTTTTATTCGAACATTGCATTGCAGTAAGTTGAATAACTGAAGAAAAGGCTCTTCCAGCAAGGTGTTATATAGGGAAATTGCACCTAGAAAGGATGATTATGAGAAAGGGGGGCATAGGGCAGCGAAGGGTGGTGGGGGCTGACTGTATGGTGACAGAGGAGGTTTGACTTCAGGTGGTGGGCACACAATGAAATATTCAGATGATGTATTATAGAAATATACACTTGAAACCTATATAATCTTATTAACCAATGTCACCCCCAATAAATTTAAAAAAAGTAAAAAGTGAAAAAAGTACTTTTGCAGAAGTGAGAAGTAGACAGGGTGTGAAGAAATAAAAAAGGTTTAGAAAGAATGATGTAAACAAGGGATTTCCACAATAAAGCTTGTAACTGTCAGAGCTTTTCATTAGACAATATCTGTCAGGTATCATTGGGAAGGAAGTTAAACAGCCACAGGTGATTCTCAGCCACGAAACTCCAAAAGCAAAGAAGATATCAAATATTTACACAACTAATTTAAGGCACAAGGCTTGTATAGATTAAGTCTGCAAAGTGAATAAGGGTTTCTCCTATGTAAGAGAGTGCAGTAGAAGGTGGCAATTTGGTCTAAATCAAAAAGCATTTAAATTTTAAAAAATTTTTCAATTACAGTGGACATTAAATATATATATATATATTAGTTTAACTTTAAAAGGTAAAGCCAGATGCAGATGTAAGGAAAGACAATACCATAGTGAGGAAAGGGGGGGAGCAGAAGACTGTTGCGTTTTCCCTTCGATCTGGAGATGGGAAGAAGAAACCCACATTTGCACAGCTAACAGAGATGCCTTTTTTATTTGCAGGTCAGTACTGTAATTGTCAAAGAGACTTAATATACTGTAACCACCCAGTAATATTTTTCTGTCATTATTGTATACTTATAAAGGTTTTAAGTGAGATAATATTTGATAAGACATCTGGCCACGTAAATATGGATTTGGTTTTCTTAAACTCCTACATCAGGGTCCTTGAAAACGTTGTCAATGTACAAACAGTAAAGTTTCCAAATAGTGATGCTTTGCCTCTCTAGACATCCTAAAAGGTTACTAAAAGAAATAAGCAGTTAAAAGAAAAATAATTATTAAACGATCATGT
This sequence comes from Mormoops blainvillei, assembly GCA_004026545.1. Classification (NCBI taxonomy): domain Eukaryota; kingdom Metazoa; phylum Chordata; class Mammalia; order Chiroptera; family Mormoopidae; genus Mormoops; species Mormoops blainvillei. The sequence goes on along the minus strand of PVJD01005489.1, from coordinate 69,913 downwards.
GATTCATACATGTTAAATATATGAGCCACTATAAAACAATATTAACATGACTTTTCTGAATATCTCAGTGAAGAGGCCATAAGTCCTCTAGGCTGAGCTGTGCAGCTAGAAATACCTATTTATTACCACCCTCTTACTCTAACATCAATACACAAAATGATCTGAAAGTAAAACAACTTCAAACGAGATGAGGAAAATACATGTGGGGAGTGAAAAAATGAGTAGTCAATACAAAAGAAAGAAATAACTCTTTTGCCAAAGTTAAAAGATCATTTATAAAACATAAAGGAAAAATAGGTAGGAAGATGTCCCTTAGCAAAACATAAAATGCAGGTTCCTGAAAGAGAAAAATGAAATTGGCAGACACTACTATTCAAAATATCAAAGACAAAAATCTCATGAAATAAAAATAATTATTTTCTTTTATTTCCTAAGCGGATATTGGTGTTGTGTATTTGATGTGCTCCTTTGGATACATTCTCATTTATGAGAAATTTAATGCAACAAATTAATTATACTGGACACAAATGAATTGTCACCCCCAGGTGGTAAGTCTGGGAAGCAAGTATTCTTTTCTTATTTATCAGATTTCATTACAGTAATTGAGTTATTGTGGTGCTTTAATGTAACTATCTTAATTTTATTTTAGTGTAACTATTTTAATTACTCATTAGCATGTAGAATATCTTTTTACATGCATGGAGATACAGCCAGATGGATGGTTTTAGTTGAATTTACCTTTTGGTGCAGTTATGTAACTATATTGTCTTCTTATAAATGACTGGCTAGATTGCAGAGATAGCTTTGTATCCGTGGGGGTTGTGCGGGGGAACTAGGGCGGAGAGAGAAAACTTGGGTTCGGACTGAGTTCAGAGTCAGGCTGTTTAAATTTGGATAATTCCTTAAGCTTAACTGTCTCATCCTTGAAAGTAGTGATATTTAAGGAAGTTTCTCATTTTATAAATTACTCAATTAATATTGCGAGATTTTTTAAACAGGGAACTATAGTCTCAATATCCATCTTATGTCATGTTTTGGAAATAGTTAAGCTAGACTAAAAATTTGATCTGTAAAATTTTAATCCCCAAATTAACATGCTGACTAGATATACACTATATATATACACACATATATGCATTATATATATAGCATATATATGTAGATTAGTGCCAAGCATCAAAACAAATACAAAAGGTTTATTTGAAAAATGAAGTATGAAGTTAATAGGATAAACATGAATGGACTATTTAAGATAAGGATATGCTTCAAGCTAAAAAACTACATGGTTATATTCCAGATATTTCAGCACGGATTTTACATCAAATATGTTTTCCTATTATAAAACCATGTGTCAGGTAGAATTTCCATATAATTAGCTTAGGCAATCCGGCTGTTATATTTCTATCACATGTAAATCCACTTTGTACACATTTAAGGTGGCTAATTACTAGAAATGAGAAGCATACCAAATACATTCTCAATGTATGTATTCTGAGAAAGATATTCTGGGTAATTCGCTTCCTGTGTATTTTACTCTGCAAATTGTAATAAATGCCAATGTTTTAAATCTTCGTGAGAGTTAAATGTGGAGTGTATTTGAGGCCCTTTAAGATGAGCAGAGTCCACTGCTACCAAATTAGTAATGGAGTTTAAAGTGTTTCAATAATTCTCTATGTTTATGTCAAATAAACACAGATTTCATTCAAGAAAATTCCATGAAACATGGTTTAAAAAGAATAGGTACTTTTCAAAATCTGTAACTTTGTTAATAAATTAAAGTAGTTAAAGTTTATTCAAAATTTCAGAAAATCAGTTTTAAAAGTATTTATAATGATTTAAATACCTTTACATCGCTAGGCCCATTCACTAAAGACTTCATCTGAGTTATTGTTATTTAGTTATTTTTAAAAATCATGGGTGTACACAGATATATTTAGAAAAACCACCCTTTTATTGCTTTGAGATTTTTTTTCACAATAAAGAGCATCACGTCATGTGGCAATAAAGCAAATACAAAAGATAAAAAGATCATTTCTGTATAGCACTTCAAGGCAGTTTGGAAAGTCATAGGTTCATCATATAAATAATGACTTCTGAGACTTGATCCTTAGAGTTTCATAAAAATAAATTGCTTTTCAATAGTTAGTGCTGGGGCATTCATTAAGAGAAAGAATTACAGACACAAGACTTGAGTTCAGTATTATACACACATAAAAAATTTAAGGTACATGGAATAAATGACAAATATTTAACTATATGACTTGATTTAGAAAAATCTTTGAAAGAGTCTTGAGGTAAAAGTTATTACGCTTAGGATTCTTAGGCGGTGTTTTTGAAGCATAAAAATGGTCAATTTTCTATTTTTACCTTCCTTGACTGTACTGACAATACCTGTGCAATTTCAAGCTACCTGACTTCAAGGAAAAATGCTCTGAAACATCATGATTAGATCCAAGGTGAAGGCAATATTTATAAAGGACATAGATGCTAAAATGACCCATGTCTAATATTTAAGCACAAGACAAAGGTGCTGATAAAAGATGGTTTACTATGTCCTTTAGTAATGGTGTTTTAATGCTGTCGTTGAGCTCCAAATGGTTTGAGACCTTTTTATTCTCATCCTTAAAGAATGTCTGTGGGGAGGTGAGTGACAGCGGTGGGGGTGGTAGGGAATATTGAAAATTGTCTATCAGTTACCAGCTTAACAGAAAGACACCCTCACATTTATCAGTACACCCTGGAGTAATGCAAAAATCCCCACTATGGGCTCTCAGGAACTAGGTTGACCTCGCAAGGGTATTACAAGAAATTTTATCACACTTTGAAGGATACCAGAGTGCTCTCTGTCTTCTGAACTTGGACATTCAAAAGAAGTAAAAGCATTTACATTACCTTCTCTGATCTGACAATACTTTAAAAACTAGAAAATAAGTTTACTACTGTACTTTTCCACAGAGATCCATCTAGACACTCACAAAGCATTGGTTTTCACCTGACGCTTCTGTCAGCCTTCAATAAATTAAGTATTGAGGCTGAATCCTCAGTGTTTAGTCCCTAGTTGTCACTAAGAGATCTGTAATCACTCCCCGTGGCATTGCCATCTTCCTCTTCTTGAATCACCTTGCTTTCCTTGTAACAAATTCTGTGTGATTGGGAATGGAAAGCAAAAGGGAAAGTGAAATGGAAGAAAACAGGGCATGATAAACTTTCCCTATCACGTTGCCTTTTTAGAGACATCACAGATCGGTCCTCTGGGACACACAAGAATTGAAAATATTCTCTTCAAAGTACTGGATAAGTGCTATCGCATTATTTCGTCCCTCCCTTTTGAATGTATTTGGGATATAAGATCACATGTGAAAATAAATTGAATTCAATTTATCATTCTAGCTATGTTGCTGATTATCCTGGTAAGAAAACTGATGTTTTATACCATGATTAGAATGTTTTCCACCCTGGCCTATGGCCGCCTCATTTCCCTTTAGAAAACGGAAGAGTCTTTGTATGTATTGTCGCATCCTTTACATTTTCTAAGTTGTCCTCTGAAGCATTTTAAATTCATTACATTGGATTAATTAGAGGGCATGGCATGGCTCTGGCCCTATAGACTCCATCTACTTCATGTGATCCAGTTAGTTTAGTTTTCATTTCAAGTTTAAAACAATGTGATTCCACTTCCTTCTTTTGTTAGCACCACACACCTTCGAGCTTGAGTTCAAAACGTGCACGTGTTTTAACGTGGGAGAGGAGTGTAAATGAGAACCTACTGTTGGGCCTGAAAAACACAGTAGTGAAACTGATCAGAGTGAAAAGTGCTAAACACACTATAAGAGTGATTGCCTTCGGAGGGAGTGAAAGTTCCCAACATCCTCAATACAAACAGAAATCTCTACATTTCTAACTTCTCAGTGAGAAAACCATGGTAATTATTATAAATGACAAAATAGAGGCAGAGCACTTATCCTGAAAAGTCACTTGTTTTTTTCGGCAAAATCCTGAGCTTTGTTTTATATGGTATGGTTTAACAGTTTTATAGCTCCTGTGCATAAAAAAGTCTACATTTCAGTAGATAGCTCAAGACTACACATATGCAACAATAAAAACAAAACTGGGTGACAGCAATAATTATAACATTCTAAGCCTCTCCTAAATGTGTCAAGCCAAGTCAGTTTGCTAATGTCAGCATTGAGATGGGTGATCTTGTGTTTGGGGTAGAAGCCTCCGGGAAGGATCCACGTCTATGAGGAGGGAGGGACCACAATACCCCTGCCCTCAAGGATGACTGTTTAAGATGGAGTAGCGTTCTAAAAAACAACTAGAGATAGTAACAAAAGACCAGACAAGAATTAATCTTTTTATCAGGATTGTAACAAGAGAGATATTTATTAGAGTATCCCAAGTCACTCGATAAACCAGGGAAAAACATAATACCAGAGATTTGTGGGAATGTGGAGGGGAGTACATGATAAGGACACTACTCTGAAACATCCCATGTGGGCTTGGAGAAGCTGGACCGCATGAGCATTCAAGGCCAATGCAGCTAGCCGTTGTTTGGTTTGGTTTGCTTTGGTTTCATCTTGTTTCATTTTGCTTTGTTTTGTTTTGTTTTTTCCCAGGCCCTGGCCTGAATGCAGTGTATTCTACTACCTGAGTAAGGCTCAGTCTCCGAGTGGAATTTCTTCAGTAAGCACAGCTCCTTGTGTATAAGAAATTTAATGGGCAGTGGCTGTACAAAAGTATTCAGTTCATTAGAAGATGATTCGACTTTGAGTGCTGGGGATACAGTGCAATATATACACATCATGTATCATAGAAATGTACGCTTGAAGCCTATATGATCTTATTCACTAATGTTACCCCAATAAATGTGATAAAATAAAAAATCAATAAATAATATATTTAGTTCATTAGGAATACAACTATTTACCAGAAATTCATCACCCAGGAATCTGTGATTTCCTAGTATATTTTATGGCAACCACGCACTGGTGGCTGATTGGCCAAATTCAATCTGTGGAGAGCTTTCTTCAGAGACTTTGCAAAGCTTTAAACTATTTTGCAATAACTCCCATTTTTAAAAGCACACTGTTTACATATAAATATATAGATGCCAGGCCCTTTCTGAGAAACTGGTTATGGAGTACTCACATCTCTACATGATAAGAATCAACATTACTAAAGTTTATGCGCTCTGGTTGATCATAAACCCCATCGTTCCTACACTTAATCTGTTGTACACGGTTCTGTTCATGTACCTACCAGCCCCTTGGTCCTTCAGATTTTTAACTCCCAGCTTATCAGTTTCTGCTTTCTAATTCTTTTTTAAAAATATTACTTGGTTTTATTAAAATGGAAATATCTTCTGCTCTTCTATTGAGTTCTTCAAATTCTAGCACGTGTCTATCAGGAAAGACTCTCCCTCTGGAAGCTCACAGTCTACTCGTGCAGTCAGAAGTGGTAGAGTGCTGTGTCAGTTAGTTGCTTGGGTTTAAGTTCCAGCTCCACAGACACATCCCTCATGACACGGGCAAGCTCATTAACCACATTAAGCCTCAGCTGCTTCATCTGTGAAGTGGGGAAGATCAGTATCAAAATTAGTATTGCAGTATGATATTGTGTAACACGTATACATCTGTCTGTATGTACACGTATTCATACATGAGCATATGTAGCTACATTTAAATAGTGTATTTTATAATATGGCATAATAAAGGGATAGTATAGATTAGTATATGGCATTGCATATTATTACCATTATTATGGTAACAATAAAAGTAATATCTAACACGTACTGGACACTTTTCCATATGCCTGACACTACTCTAAGTGCTTCGTGTCTGCACTTTATCTACTTATGATAACAACCTGTGCGTTTGGTATTATATCACTATTACCTGCATTTACAGATGAAGATTTAGAGCCACTGCTCTGACTCCAGAAGCTGCATTAATTCTGGCAGTGAATTGAACAAGGTTCCTGACACATGGTAAACACTGATTTTTCCAGGAATAAAGCCTTGGTTGTTTGATTTCTTTTGCAATTAGTTAATTATGTTAAGCATCTGAATAATGCCAAAATACCTGGACAAGTCACTAGAAGAAATTTGGTACCGTGGCCCCCCACTTTTTACACTACCAGAAGGGGTGAAGCACACTGCATTAGACCTACATCAGTGTCAAGGTTAGGAAACTCAGTTAATTAGGAGAGTTAATAACCTGCTTAGTCAACTAAATGTTATTGAGTGTTTGTTAGCGCCTGTGATATTTATTTCCACATTAATCTGAGACTGAAGCTAGGTCTATATGACAAAGGCAAAGCCAATTAATTTTTTAAAAAAACAGAAACAATAAGGATGGGCCTGGGATCAATAAAGCAGTGATCTGCAAAATGTCCTCATGTAGAACCAACCAAATTCAGAGATTCCAGCCTTTATCGCTCTGAAGGGCAGGCAGTCAGCCCACCTTGGACACAATGGACACAATTGGTACCTGGTTCAAGTAGAAGGTCAGCTATGGGAGCATGCAGGAAGCGCTCTGCCGCCCAACGGAGAAGATTTCTTAGAAATGAAATCATGAACAAATCCTTGACTACACAGATGAAGCCAGAATTGCCACTAGTTTATTGATTTTCTATAGGAAAAGTTCTGCTCCAAGAGCCCTTCATCTCCCCAAAATGCAGGTTTGAAACCTGGTTAAACAAAGGCCCTAAGAAACCTTTGACAAAAACATTTGGTTGAGTGTCTCCATATGAATGCAATGTGCAAACTCTATGCAGTAACTTCTTATTAAGCTCATTACAGGAATAATGATAATGTTGGGGGCGGAGCACTTATCTGAAAAAAGAGAGTCAGAAGACTCTTTCTTCCCCAGCAAAATCCTGGGTTCTTCTCTCTGCCTTACTCTGTTTTAGATAACTTTATGACCTCTTCCCATAAGAAGTAAACAAGCAAGTAGGATCACACACCCACACTGTCAATAGACTATAAAATTTTGAGCACGCCTTAAGTGCTAGGTATCGTAATTAAGTATCCTTTACACATTTAAACACGATCTTCATTTAAACCACTCTACGGGGTATACACTATTGTTAACTCTATTTTACGGGTACAGAAACTGAGATCTAAAAAGCTCTGCTAGCCCCCTTGAGACCGGGCAAATGCTAAACAGCACAGTCAAGACCTGAATGCTTGCGGACTAACTCTAGACAATGACTTCTCCATCACTACTCACATTGTCATAAAGGCTTTCATTATAGTCGTTTATTTAAGTATCACAAAAGTCATATTTAGGTGGCGGTTGAGAAGTCCGGAGTCATCCAGTAACTTGTCAATTAGAAGCGACATCTAAAGCTCTGACTGCCTGTAAAACACCCATTCTCATTTCCCAATACCACATTTCAGAGTAACTGGAGAAAGCTTCAAAGCTGATCCATGACACCAGTCAACATCCATCACAGGCAATGGGTCTGACGAGTCTCAAATGAACAGACTCTCGAGGGCAGGAAACATGCATTCTACATGAGAAGTTCAAGGGGAAGGCTGATCTACATGTGGAGCTTCAAGATATTGGAAGGGTTTGTGATTCTAAAATGAGGGTGTTGGGTATGCCCTGTGGTAAACCTGGAATGCATAAGATCTGTGTCTTAGGAAAAAAATAAAATAAACATGCTCCAAACTCGATGATAATAGAAGGTTGCCCCTTCGTACTTTTCCTTGAGAAATGTTTTGTACAATTTGGCCAGGTGTTGGGCATTTTAAATGACTCTTAGGTGCTTAACATCTAAGTGGCCTTTAAAACTGTCCCTCATGATTTGAGGCACAGTTCTGGAATGAAGTTCAAATAAAACCAAAGTCCTAGTTAGAACTGCCACTAAACATGGTACTCATGGCCCAAGATGCTGAACATTTTTAACCAAAGTGGTTGTTTTTTGAGCATTTAATATTTTTATGTGTTCAGTCTGTGACGGGCCAGGTATCTCCGAACACTTTTACTGAAAAAGGATGGTAGGTAGCCCTCTCCTATTATGCAGTTATGGCCTGTATTAGTCCCTCTAAAATACATTTACATCTGTCCTGACTGAAATCCATCACCATTAAATAAGACCGTTCCTTTAAAATGCCAAGAGCCATTTTAAAATACAATTTACCTATAGCTTTTCTATTGCAATCCAAAGAACATTGCTGTGACTACAAAATCAGAGATGAAATAACAGATCAAGTCAAACTCTTCTTGTTTTTTTGGTCTTGTCAAAATTTAAATCATGGTATGTAATTTAATTCTGTGATTCTGGGAAACATGATGATTCGATGCTATTCATTTGTTTTTAAATAAAACCACACTGATGAATATGTATTGGGAATTAGTTATTTTCCAACTTCATGCAGCTTTTGTAGAATTCAGCTGCTAACAAGCCAGAAATACTTACTGATGAGAAGAGTTTAAAGAGATATAGCAAATTTTAGAGAAAATGGCAAGAGGGTCCATAGAGCTCGTCCGAGAGGTAGATTGTCTGATACAGTGATTACTATGTAGAGGCAAAAGTATTAAAGCATCCTCCTGAGGACTTACCACCTGAGCTGAACCACACACCCTAAGGGGATGCTCCCTGAGACCCAGGCATGGCTGGGAGCCAGAATTATAAAAGCGAGTGCTAGGTCCACGGCCTGGGAGAAGCTTTTATTTGGGGACCTTTTGAAATGCATTTGTTCCTACCAGTAAAGATATGCAAAATTCACCTACATTTACCAGTTCTATCATTTGATGGAAAAAGAAAACTTGGCAGCTGACTCTGCCCTGCTTGACTTCCAACTGGAGTTTCTTCTAGCTTTCTAAATTACTTGGCACTGGGCACGGTACTTCTGCCCAAAGTGAATGACTCAATATTTGAAACCAGGCACATCAGCAAAATCCAGATTGAATCTTTGAAGTCATTTGGATTCAAATAAAGTGAGTCACCTGTACCTGGGAGGAAATTACTTAATACAAAAGATAATAGGCTTGACTTTAGAAAAAAAAATAGAGAGGGGGGCTCTATGTAGCTTCTGTAGCAAAATTTTTGTTGTAGATGCTGATGACAGGGTCCAGAAGATGGCCCATCCAGAGTTACTCAAAACATTTAAGAATAAGAATAAATTAAATTAGTAGGAGCCTTGAAAAAATATAAATGCATTTATATACTATATCATTATACACATGGATATTTATATTTTCCAGACTCTTACTAATATTATTATTCCTAAAATTATTCAATTCATATATAATGTACATATTAGGATATATGTATTTTATTATAATATATATGTTCCATTGTATAGCTAGATTGATTTTGTCCTGCTGACATTCTGAACAAGAAGTGATAAATGGAAAAAAAGCCCTGCTATTCTTTAATTCATTAATTATTTAATCAATTGTCTATTTATCTATCCACCATGCATTTTTCCATCCAGTTAAACATACTTTTATTGAAAGCTTACAATACATCAGTAACCAGGGAATGTTGAGGATAACAATACAAATTAAAACTGTACTCTTTTCACAGAACACACAAACTAGTAGCAGAGAGTAATATGTGAATAATAATTTACACTACAAATGCATCTATAGATCTGCACTCTTTATGTTTTATGGCATGTCAGGCAAGAAAATAAAATTGCCCATTGTCTTGTGGTATGGGATATTATCTAAGACTCCTCCTGCTTAAACATTCAATGTCCAGATGCAAACTCCACATAGACACTCTCAGAGATGCTGGCTTCAGCACCAAGCCGGTTTTGGCAAGACAGCGAAGCATTAGGACATCTTACTCTCATGGATTAGGTTACATAATACAATTTCAAATTTAATATACGCTTGAGGACGAATACATAGGCTTGGTTAAGATTGTACATTGCTTTTAATGAAGCTACAAGAAATATTTCAATATCATTACTATATATTATTATGACTTTGTTTATATAAATTTGAATTTTTCCTGAAATTAATTTCCTGGGTTACTTCCAATGTCTCTTTTCAAAAATTGTATATAAGCAATTAATAAAATGTGACTCTCAAAGTATAAAAATTCAATAGTCTGTAGAATTTCATTTTCAAATAAACAAGGACATAGAGAGTAGTCTACAACTATTGAGTCATTTATGAACTAGAATCTGGACAAACAAATAGAATTGTACTTTATGGATACTTTTCACCCCTTAAAGAAAATGGTTCTGAGAGGTTTTTTAAAGCACCTTGTTTATTATCTTCATATTTAGACATGGTGAAATTGATTTTATGAGTGAGCCCCAATTTTTTAATGTAGAGTTGTAACACATGTAGAGAGTCAAGTAACCACCATCACCATCAGAATACAGTTTGCTCACCTCCTGAAAACTCCCTCACGCTGCCCTCAGTCGTCAAACCTTCCCCAACTCATAGCTGGCAACCAGCCGTCTGTTCTCAGTCACCAGTTTTGTCTTTTCTGGGACGTCATATAAATAAAATTATATAGTGCATAATTGTCTGAGACTGAATTCTTTCATCAGTGTAATGGCTTTGAGATTCATCAGTGTAATTGCTTGGATTAACAATAGTTTACTCATTTTTATTGCTGCTACCACAGCTTATCTGCTTTCTCATAAGGACATTAGATAGGTTCTTGTTTGGGGTAATTATGAGTATATCTGTTATAAATATTCACTGCCAGGGTTTTGGGGGGTTTTGGTTTGCTTTGTTTTGCTGTATGTGTGGAGTGTGTGTGCATGTATACAAAAGTTTTTATTTCTCTAAGATAATTACCAAAGTGTAGGGTTGCTGGGCTGTATAGTAAGTGCTCATATAACTTCATTATTCTGTGTGTGTGTGTGTGTGTGTATGTGTGTGAACTGTATCATTCTGCATTCACACAAGCAATACATCAGAATTCTTGATGGTTCACATCATTGCCAACACTTAATATTGTCACTTTTTCCCCGTTCTAGTGTGTGTGTACTGGTATCTCATTTTGCTTTTCATTTACACACGTAAGTTTAATTTTTATCAATGCTAAAACCATTTTCTTTGAGAAATACACTTAAAAGGCTAAAGAGGCAAGCTACAGACTGGGAGAAAAAAATTGCAAATTATGTATTCAATAAAGGACTTGGAGCTATAATATTTAAAAAACACTCAAAATTCAATAATAAGAAAATAAACAACTCAATTAAAAATGTTAGACTATAATATTAGAAAAGGCAGTGAATATGCCTCTCTTGTTCCCTACTGAATCTTCAAAGCCCTGTACAGTGTCTGGCACATAGTAGGCCCCGAATGAATACACTTTTACACTAACTAATTAAAAAAACGCAGCAAGGCCCCTCTTCTTACAGTCAGGTCCTTTGCCCTGTGCATGTCAAACTTTGTTCTAGAGACATAATTCCTTACTGTGTTTGTATATGTATGTCTAGATGTGTAACAGAATCTAGATATGTAACAGACTCAGTAAGTATAGATTGAAAATATTAACACATAAGCATTATTTTGAATACAAAATTGTCTTGAATCAAAGCCTGTTCTCAAGCTCATATTGACTTAATAAATAATGATCATGCAAGTGAGGGGGTGAAAACATAATGCAGTAAAAGTGTTCTAAATCCCTAAGGCAAGAATGTGTCTTGTAATGTTTCAGGTCTATAGTGAAAGTATGTATAACTAGTAGGCCAATAGTAGAAAAAAGGAAAATATTTAAATACTAAACCAAAGCTAAATAAGAAGTAAAAAACAACAGAAGCTGAAGGCTAATGCTAAGATGGTAAATTTAATCACAAAATGTAATAGTATGAGAGATAATTTGGTGAAATATTTCAGTTAAAAGACAAAAGCAACACCCAACAACAATACTATACTATTTACATGAAGAATATTTAAATAAATAGATACAAAAAGCATAGAGGAAAAAGTTATATCACATAAACAATAGCCAAAAAAGATACCCTATGTAACTAACAGATAAAGTAGACATCAAGACAAAGAAATGACAGTATGGAAAAAAAAAACAACAACAACAGTTCATAATATTAAATGTTTGAACTCATTGAGTACAAGGGTGTCTAGAAAGTATCCAGCCATGTCCTATGAAAAAAGAGACATTTATTGAAAAAGATATAAGACACAAGAAACATTGTATATAGGACAATAATGCCTCGGTCCCCTTCAAAGTAGACACCTTGGGACCCCACACAGTTCTCTCAGTGTCTCTTCCACTGTTCAAAACACTGCAAAATCCTTTGTTGGAATCTGCCCTGTCAGCTGCCCTGTCATGTTTTTCTGAATCTCTTCGAGGCTCTGAAATCTATTCCCTTTCGAACATGATTTTAGTTTTGAGAAAAGCCAGAAGTCACAGGGTGTCAAATCTGGGCTTTAAGGGGCTGAGTTCAACACCCTCAGGTGTTCTGCTGGTTGCCGGCCTTCCAGAACATGGATAACTTTCAACAGATTCTCAACCATCTTTGAAGTGTTTGTGCTGCACTCACTGCATTGTCCTTGAAAGCACTGTGAATCATCCAGATAGTTTCCATGGAGGAATGTTCAAGCTTAACACAAAATCTGATGCAGATTCATTGCTCTACTCAGTCATTTTGAATGTGGCAAGCACACAGTACACATGTCCACTCAAAGGCATCTACTACTCCCACTGATGAGTACAGTGAAGTTGTCATTATTCACGCATGCGTGTTCTAGTCCACTCTCCTTGGCTACCAGGTTACAGTGATGTCATGCAAACCATTCTTGTTATATTAACAATGGCTGGACTTTTTCTGGACAAACCTCATATATCTAACAATTCTAAATTTCAAATAGTAGCAGAGCCTCACTGTATACATGTACACATACACACAAATAAATACATGATAATGTAAGAAAAATTTTATATTCTTCTCTCAACATTTGGTAAAATAAATGTACCTAGCAAAAATGTTACCAATGATTTGACTCTACCAAAGTTGATCTAATTGATATATACACACAACTGGCAATAGCAATTGAAACAGCCATTTCAAGCACACAAACAACATTTCTAAATATCACTCATATGCTGGGTCATAAACCAAAGTCCAACCAACTCCGTAGGTCTGACACCTCATAATGTAGTTCTCTGGTCACAGTGGAATTAAGCTATAAAAGAACAGCAGAAAGACCCTAGAAAAGCCATATGTTTGGGAATTAAATACACATTTAAGGTTTGCTCTGCTTTCCCTGGAGAGCTCATAGTCTCAGTTGGCCTAATCATTACTTTATTGTATTTGAATAGATTAGGAGCGTAAACCCGGATAGCCAGTGTAGAGGGGACAGAGTGTAGCATAATGGCTAATAGTATGTGTTAGATTAGTTTAAAAAAAAAAAAACGAAACCTTTAACCACTAAACCAGAAACTAGGTTAATGTAGTAATCTGTTTTATCATCAATATATTTCTCAATAAAGTGAAGATAATGAGTTATTTACTCACAGAGTTATCACAAAAATTGAATTGGATAATGCCTACTAAACAGAAGAGTTTCTGGCACATATTAACCACTTTTTATATTAAGCTATTATTAATATTATCATTAGTGTTCTATCATCATCGTTACCATTAATCTGTCTTCTGGGAGAAAAGTAAGGTCACACCCCTGTTAACATTACAATCAAATTAAAGCTTCCATCTCATCTGTCACCAAAGGATCTCTTCTGCATGGATGCCACCTCTGCCTTTCATTTATTTATTTCTAAAAATATTTTATTGACTACTTATTGTATTTTTTCCCATTACCATTTAGTCCCCTTATACGCCCCAGCCCCATCTTTCATTTAATAATTCAAGAATTTCCTAAGGAATTTTCTGTTTTCCAAAGGGTCAGTTTATTTGCTACTCTCTTGCTCTTGGACCCCCATTTTTTTTAAATCAACTTTGTTCTTTACGATGCAAGAGAAGATGAATCCTCTATAGTCCTTTGATATTATGTCAAGGGAATGCCAGGTCAAAAATATTTTATGTATTTGCTTACTTCCCCTAGGGCTTTCACAAAAGTGCTGTCAATGCAAATTCTGTTGTTTGCTGACCCAGAACTAGGACTACTTGATTACCTGTTGAAGGAGATGATCTAGTGGTTCCATTTCTTTCACCCCAGAAGCTACCTTGCTACCCTTTCCTGACACTAAGTTATGATACATGTTACTGTCTTTTAAACCAACAAAGAAGTGCTTGATGTCTTGGTCTTCTCACCACGAATACTGTGTGGATGTTCATGTAGTTCTCTGAACTTCTGAGCAGTTAAATAATTGATGATTGTTGAAAAACACACATGGTCAGATCCCTGAATCAGAATCTTAAGGACCTAGAAATCCATAATTATAATGTAAGCCTATATTTTAGAATACTTCCAACACGTCCCAGTAAGATTACCTGTTTCTGACTTTCCCCTTCTGTACCCATTAACTAAACTGCTATAAGAGTTATCACTCTATGGACCTAAGTACATATTCCTTTCCCATCTTTAATAAAACTGTGTCTGCCTGCTGCTTCAACCAAATGAAGTCCAGATTTCTCAGTGTCAACATCTCCAACAATACCTTAACTCAGCCCTGACTTGTGTAGCTCAGTGGGTTGGGCATCATCCCACAAGCTGAAAAGACTGCCAGTTTGATTCCCGGTCTGGGCACATGCCTGGGTTGCAGGCGAGGCCCCCATTTGGGAATGTACAAGAGGCAATGATAAATCTTTTGCTCTCACATCGATGTTTCTTTCCCTCTCTTTCTCCCTCTCTTAGCCTTGCTCTAAAAATAAATTTAAAATATCTAAAAAACTCACTCTTAACTCTGATGACCTCCTGCCAAATATTCTTCATTCTATCCTCCAGAAACATCTATTAATTTTCAAATGAGTCAAACTTCTACATATCAATTTATTGAAGTGTAGTTTTTCCCCTGCTTAAAATGTCCTTCCTTACTGTACTTACTTAAGTAATTCTGGTTTATCTATCATGATTGACCTCAAATGGTATCTTTTCAGTGTAACTTTATTTGTCTCACTCTTTATGTTCTCACTGAAACAGAAACATGAGATACAACAGTTTTATACTGAATTGCCATTATTTACATGTAGATAATTCCAGTTCAACACTCTAAGCCACGTAGCCTATGTGAATTCGATCTTATTAAAGTATGTTTGTCTGCCCCCCTGAGATTTGATTGGCATAAATCATCAATTGTGCTTATTGGAGGGTCCATAATGAGATGGTTTGGGTGTTGAGTGCTCCCCAGGGTTTCTGAAAAGTCAGAAAACATCAGCTAACTCAATCTCCAAGCAGTGCTCATATAAAGGAAGGTATTCACCTCAAAGCAAGTGCATGGCAATTCAGGTTAAAAATAAGAAGTAGAATCATTCAAATGATCTCCTGATTTATGTCTCCAGGGAAATTGTGACAGATTATTAAAGATGTGGGGGAAATAAAATGAACTGAATAAATGTGCAAAAATAAAGCACTGCGGAAGACTGAGAGTATGTGTCTAACCTGCTTGCCAGTCTGATAATGAAGTTTAACATAGTTGGGAGGAAGGTATGTATAAAATATTCCTCACATAAACTTGGCAACTAGAGAAGATTGCTTACAGCAATGTCAAAATAGGTACCATCCAGAAGGAGTGACAGCAGCAGTAATTGCTGCAAGAAAACTGATGTCAATACAAGAAGCAGAAGACGTGTGGCCAGGAAACATTAGCTCTGAAACTGGAGACTCATCACAGAAACCAGAAAGAAGTATCATTATGATTCCCAGAGACTTCTGTGAGCTACTTCTTAAATGAGAACAAGTGATATTGAGGTGGGTCAAGTACATGTTAACTATATAACCTATTCTCCACCGTTGTCCCAAATTTCCATCTGCGTTAGCAGTTGCCCTGCATTTCTCACCTTTTTTGAACGCTGTTATTAATATTTGCATTAAAATAAGCTGAGATGTTACTGGTAAAAGTCCACATTGAACTTTTAGTTTGTGCTTTGGTCTTATATATTATCATGTGAAATTCAGGTATAATAAGAATAGTTTTTGATTTAATATGTGGTTAAAATGGAAAGTTTACCAGCAATAATTTGTATCAAACACAAGTCACACCCTCCTTTTAAGGGCAGTGTGCAAGACTGTCCCTTTGGTACAGCAAATGTGCTGAGAAACACACGGCTGGGGACAGCTAACTCATCCCCATAGTGAACTGCCGGGAAAGAGGTACTCGATGCTGGGCTGCTACCTCCACTGCCTCACCAGCAAGCTGTTCAAAGGCTCATGCTGGGGGACCTGAAAAGCATGGAGCGATCAGAGCATCATTCAACAGAGTTAGTGGGAAACACGAGAAAACAAATGGCAGGAAAGAGAGACTGAGCAGACCAAAACACATTAGTGAGCGTTTTTGCTGCGTGGTTTTAGCGTGGCTGGCATAAACCTAGGACACTACAATATAAATCTACAACCTTTTGTTCATATTTTACTTGGAATAATTTCCAATTTTGTAATAAATTCAGAAGAATGAGCTAAAAATTATCGTTCATTTCTAATGAAAAAAATAAGTGCTGAATTTCTATTTTAACGAGGATGCACTCAGAGTACGCACAAAATATTTGTTAATATTTAGCATCTTCATGGGGCTCACGCAGATATCAATCATAGGGCATGAAAAGCAGAAATAACAAACCTGCTAAAGAAACGTGGGTAGATACTTCAAATGTTCTCAGTTGCTAAAGAAGACAGCTTTAGAAGACAATGCTTTAAGTGCTAAAAATGTGTTTATATATCACCCTCTGAAGCATGACTTTACCTTTAAATAACTCCTAAATTAATTTCACTTATTTATTTTTTCTAAATGATGTTAATTTTTATCAACAGAGATGTCTCAAATTGAAAGGTAATTCCAATAATGGTTCAGTATTTTAAATCGGTTCAATTTTTCATCCAAATAAAGTTTTAGAGAGGTTATTTTATTAAAGCTAGAGTATGAGATATTACTGTGAATGTTCTTATAAAAATCTGTTAAATTGTTCAACATTAAAGATAAAAATCTTAGTTTTTGCAGTGACAATATGGATGCAAATTTTAGTATAGCATAGTTCCATGGTTAAAAAGAAAGTTCTTTTAAAATTAATAAGTACATACTTAGAATAGGTTGATGTGTGCCCTTAATTTAATAATAGTATCCAAATAAACTGAGAAAATTTTCCATCTGAAATAGAAATATAATCTATGGTTATTAAAATTGTAAATGTACATTTGTCCTTAATCATACACAGATCGAATAGCTGAACTATACAATTTTTACACTGAAATGACATTGAATAAAACAAACCAAAAAAAATCCTAAGCGTGACAAATATGAACAAGTGCTTTCTCTTTTTCTCACAGAATTAATTAGATATTAAAATGTTTCAGACAGACCCTTTGAAAAACTACTTTGTTATTCAAATGATCTTAGATGTTTTGTAAATTAAATTTCTAAGTTGGTGTGGTAGTTGGCTCAAAATCAGTAGAAATTTAGAAAATATTAAATGAAAGAAAATTTTTCAAAACTCGGCTATTGAAACTTTAGTCAATTTCACTTATTAACAGCAAAGTTTCCAAAGAGCAATTAATTGAAGTTTATCACTACATATGTGAGGGGAAAACAGGGTGAATTAAATAATTATGAGATCAAGTTGCATAAAAGTTTAAATTTTGCTCTTCTATAAATTTGCTTAGGACTCTTTCTATTTACAGAAAGAGTCTTTGGATTCTTTGATTCCTTCATGGAGGGACTACTTTTATTTGGGTAAACTTATTTTTCAGGTAAAATGAGCTAGGTCTATGATGATGTAGCATTTCATATCTGTGAAGGACCAGTTTATTAGATACAGTGGAAGTCTATTTATAGTTATTTTTGTAAAAAATACTTGAAGAAAGGTTCTGCAAGGGATGCAAAAGACAGTACCTGTGAAAATATTTGGGCAGAGATATTTAACCCAAAGCACTATATTAGTATTGGGACTCTCTAGTACTTTATAGAATTTTCTGAAGTTACAAGGTATCTTAGCACTTGTAAAGAATGAATTAAAAACATTATTGTCTACCTATAGACAAGAGTTAGTTGGACATCATTTAAAAATACAAGTTTAAAATCAATCAGAATGAATTTTATGGCTAAAACTTTAAACTAAAATATTAAAAGAAAAATGCAATACCTTTTAGGAAAAAAGTCCAGTCATGCATTTTTAGAGATAGATACAGCTAAGGAACCAAAATAAGTATTTTAACATATACCAAAATAACTTTCCAGCTTATGTCATATTAATACCTAGATATTAATAGAGTGCTTAATGCATAAAAATATGTAATTTACATAATAAAAATAACATTTCACATACAAGAGTATTTAATTTTAGAGATAATTTTATTTTTGAAAATCATTTCTAATAGAACTTTAAAAAATTTCCAATATAATGCCTTTTGACTCAATAAATAAATGTTTTATGAATATATATTTGTGTATATGTATCTCTCTGTGTGTGTTTCTCTAGTAGCTTTCACTATCATGTTCCAGTTTGAATGATAAATTAGAGTCATGCTTGATCTCAATATCAGTAGAAAATGGATTTTAATGGTATAGCAGAATGAAAACTCAGAAGTGTCTGTCTCTCACAACAGGTTTCATGATACAGTCATCATTGTATTTCTAATGCTCAAAACAAAATTAAAAAAAAAAGCCCACAGTGAACATTTGTTAAATAATTCAATTAAATCTTTCCTGGCTGGTGTGGCTCAGTGGATTGAGTGTCAGCCTGCGAACCAAAGAGTTACTGGTTCAATTCCCCAGTCAGGGCACATGCCTGGGTTGTGGGCCAGGTCCCCAGTAGGGGGCATGTGAGAGCAACCACATACTGAAGTTTCTCTCCCTCTCTTTCTCTTCTCTCTAAAAATAAATAAAATCTTTTAAAAAAGTAACTCAACTAAAATTTGTCTATTTCTACTTTGGTAATCCATTCAGAGTTTTTTCATTTATATTAAAAGTCATTTATGTGTTATATGAAAATGACTATTGTCTAAAATACTATGAAGAAATTGCTGAATTAGATTTTACTTAATCATTGCTTCTGATTCCCAAATCCTCAAATTATTTTAGTAAAACCAAAACCTAGCTTATGAGCAAATGTCTTATGAGAAAAAAATCTTAAAGTAAATATCCATTAAGGACCCACCAGGGGATTTAACATATTCTTAGCCATGTCCTAAAAATATGATCCATTCAAATCTTACTTGCTGAGATGTTAAGACAAGATGATAATTGAAAAGAAGTACTGAATTTGATATTTGTATTATATATAAAATTTTCATGATATTTAAAAAATAAGGAAACTTTTTTGGATTTTTTAGTATTTTCATGCTTAAATGTAAAAAAGTGAGATAATTTGGCCACTTGTGATGTTATAAATTCACATTTGGCTCGAAAATAAGTAAGAAATCATGTTAAATTACTTAATCATGGTAATCATTTAGTGAGAATAATATTTTAATATATTTTTAAAAAAACTCTAATCATTGAACCTAAATGAATATATATACATATATATTCATTTTTCATATATAAATATAAGTGTGTGTGTGTGTGTGTGTATTTGCTCCTAAATATCTTTTTCTGAGGCCAACTAAGCTTTTTAAGCAGTGTGTATCCATGCTTCTATATGGCCACTAGCATGATACCACAATCTTATTGCGTTGATTCATTCAACAGAGTCTCAAATAAGACTCAGGCTAGAACATGAGTAAAGATAAAGATTCCTTCTGTTACATTGCATATAATAGATTAGCAACATGATTATTAGAAGTTAGTGTAAAAAAAATCAAGTTATTTAATATTAAATTTAGTCATCTTCACCATCTATTCATTTTATAAAGCTTATAAAGAAACAAAGAAAGTTCTCCTATAGGAAAATCAAAGGAGACATGATATTTCTATATTTATTCAAACAATGAGATTCAACTATCTTTTAGTCATTGTGGGTTAAAAAATAAATAATACATTTTCTTTATGTCAAGGAGGCCACATTTTTCTACGTGTGTGAGGCAATGCTAAACAAATAAATTATAATAAATTTCTGTTCTAAATTATATTATATAATGTATAAAACTTTTAGATTATACACTGTTAGGCCAGTGGTTCTCCAGCATTTGCGTGTGTGTGTGAATGAGAATCACTGGACAAGCCGGTTCAAAATGTAGTTTTCTGCATCTATGTACCTACAAACAGAGAGCCTGATTCAGTGTATCTAAGGAGAAAAACCATGCCAGTTTTCCTGGAGATAAGGGGTTTCCCGGAGTGTGAGAATTTCTTTGAGAACCTAAGGATAAACTGGCCACTATCCCGAAGTGAGACTAAAGAATGATTCCAGGTAATTTTGAGGGAGAATATGTGAAAACAAATATGGTAGATGCAGTAGTAGGCAATTAAATGGTTTTAGGCAAAGAGTAAGATGTTTATTTTTATATTTTATATAAATGTAAATCTTAGCAATATCAAAAGAATACCTTGTAATGGGAGAAGATGTAACAGGCAGAGTTGTTAGAAACCTAATAGGTAAAAAAAAGAAAAAAGTGATGGTTGTACAAGTTAGGGAAGTGAAAATGCCCAAGTGGGTTAGTTTCCAGAGATATTTTTTAATGCAAAATATATTTACCAGCCTTGGAAACTGAGTACAGGTGAATAGTCATGGTTATTATATGTTTTATAATTTGTTGGTGGTATTAAAAGTTGCCATAGTACCCAAGTTCTTGGAGGTCAGGAGATAAACAATTTAGAACAATGAGGGAAAGTGGTCTGACTAAGGCTTTATGGACTCCTCTTGCTACCTCTTTAGGGCTTGTCTTTGCGGTCGGGCAGAAAACTTTCTGTATCCCTGGCACAAGGTCAGATATCTTGGGCAAAGGGAACTGTTTAAAGAATATTTTCTCATTTTCTTATTTATGTTTGCTTTACAAAAACCCATAATCAATGAAAATGTTTGACTTATTGAAATGTCTGATTTATTTAGAACCCTAATCAATGACAACATATAATATATAAAAATAATATTTGAGTGTCAGCTATTATTCATTACACAATTTAAATAGCATAAGTATACTGTGCTTTTAATTTTCATCAGACAATATTGTACTGATAATCTTTATATCGTCAGGGCATAGATTAAGAAACTGACGCTCATGGACATCAAATAACTGGTTCAAGATTTATAGCAAATACTAGATCAAAGGTTTGAGCCCATGTCTTGAAACTCCAAAGCATTTGATTTTATGTTCTACAGTTCACTTAAACTCATTCTCAACCCGGAACTGTGGTTCTTTATGTTAAATCCAAATACATTTCTGCACTGGAATGGATCTCAAGCTTTAGAGACTTTAAGTATCATCTGGGAGAATAATCAACTTCCAGCTATAATGAAAAAGCTTTAGGATAGAGCAATGACCCTGCTGAGAACAGCCCAATATCTGGTTACAATTTGAAGAAGAACTTGATGGAAAAAATCAATGAAGGTTTAAACAAATTGAGAGATACTACATGATCATGGCTAGGAAGACTCAATACTGTTAAGATGTCAGTTCTTCCCAACTTAATCTATAGATTCAATGCAATCTCAATCAAATTCCCAGCAAGATATTTTGTGAATATAAATTTTTATGGGAAGTCGAAAGACCGAGAATAGCCAACACAGTATCTAAAAAGAAGAACAAGAGGATTGGCTCTACCTGACCTTGAGCTATTAGTCATCAAGACAATATAGCATTAGTGAAAAGATGCACAAATAGATTAAAGAACAGAACTGATAACCCAGAAACAGACCTACACAAATATAGTCAATTGATATTTGACAAAAGAGTCAAGGTAATTGATTTAAGAAACAATAGTCTTTCAACAAATAGTGTTGGAACAATGAGGTATCCACACTCAAAGCAAAACAAAATGAATCTAGATGCAGACCTTATACCTTTCACAACAATGAATTCAAAACAGGTCATAGATACATGTAAATGTAAAATACCAAGCTATACAATTCTTAGAATGTAACATAGGGGAGAATCTAGGTGATGGGTTCTTCAGTGGCTTAGATAAAACAACAAAAGGATGACCCATGAAAGAAAAAATTGATAATCTGGGTTTCATTAAATTAAAAACATCTGCTGTGTAAAAGGCAATGTCAAGAAGATGATAAGAGAAGTCACAAGCTGGGAGAAATATTTTCAAGACATATCTGCTACAGGGCTCTTATTCACACAAAAAGAAAGCTTAAAACTCAATAGTAAGAAAACAAAAAACTGGATTTTTTAAAAATATGGATACAATATCAGAATAGACAGACACCTCACCGAAGAAGATACACAGATCGTCAGTAAATGAAAAGGTGTTCCACATCATATGTCATTAGGGAATTAAAAATTAAAACAACATTGAGATACCGCTACACCTATAAGAATGACCAACATTCAAACCACTGACACCACCAAATGCTCTGAGGATGTCGAGCAAGAAGAGGTCCCATTCATTGCTAATGAGAATGCAAAATGGTAGAGTCGCTTAGGAAGACTGGAAATATCTTACAAAACTAGATACACACATTGCATGTGATCAAGCAGTACCACTCCTTGGCATTTACCCAGATGAAACCCACACAAAAACCTACACATGAATATTAATAGTAGCTTTATTCAAAATAGTCAAAACTTTCTCTTTTTTATTAAATGTATTGGGGTGACATTTGTTAATAAGGTCATATAGGTTTCAAGTGAACATTTATAATACACGGTGTGTATATTATATTCTATGCCCACCATCCAGAGTCAAATCATCTTCTGTCACCATATGCGTGGCCCTTTTTACCCTTTACTATCCTTCTCCCCCTTCATGGCCTTCAATATGTAAATGGAGAAATAAACCAAGGTATATCTATACAATGTAATCCTATTCAGTAAAAAGAAAGGAACTATCAAACCACAAAAAGACATAGAGGAAGCCTAAATACATATTGCTAAGTAAAAGGAGCCAATCTGGAAAGTCTACATACTGTATAATTCCAACTACATAATATCCTGGAAACAGCAAAACTTCGCAGATGGCGAAAAGGTCAGTGATTAGCAGGGGCTTTGTGGGGAAGGAAGATTGAGTACGTGGGACACAGAGGATTTTTAGAACAGGAACACTCCACTGTATGATATTGCGATGGTGTACATATGTCCCTATTTATTTGTTAAAACATATGAAATGGTCAACATAAAGAGAGAACCTTATCTGTAAACTATGTACTTCAGTTAATAACAACTTACCATGTCTAACTTCTCAACTGTAACCTAGGTACCACACTCATGTAACACGTTAATAATAGGGGAAAGTGGATGAAGGGAAGGCTAGAGGGAAGCCCTGTTTTTTCCTCTCAATTTTTCTATAAACCTAAAGCTGCTCAAAAATAAAGTCTACTCTCTACATAAAAGGAATCTCGTAATGACATTGTAGAGACCTGAGACAGGCAGAATTTGAGGGGAACAGAGTCTAGGTTAAACAAATGATATTACCAAATGAGATCCCCACACACTGGTTTCTCCTTTTGAGTCATCGAACAAATATTGAACATAAAATGGTGAAAAGATAAGAAGCCAAGCAGGATTCTGCTGAAAAGCAGGTAGACTCCCTATACTTTTGGGAGTCTTTCTATACTGGGAAATGAGGGAACACAAGGGAAAATTTAAAACCCCTCCATGGAAGGCTGAGGCACAAACACTCTAAGGTGTCACCTGGGATGCCAGGGAGCTGTGCCTCAGCAGACAGCCTGCGGAGGTGCTGGCGATGTTCAGTTTTCTCCCCTGGGTTCTGGTGACAAAGCTGACCACTCTGTGGTCCACTAAGGTCTACATCCACGATTTCTGAAAATGTATATATGATGTTACACTTGAATAAAATACTTACAAAGGAATACTGTATTCAGATGTAAAATGTACAGGGATTTTAGGGCAGTAGTTTGCTCTGGGGAAGAAAGGAACATCATAAATTGGTTACGAGGTTTCAAATGTATCTGTAGTGTATTGTTTATAATTTGCCTGAATCACATATGGCAAAAATGCTTAGGCTGCATATTGTGTGAACTAAAAGCTCCTTTGAATTATTTCTTGACTTGTTGAAGGTTTAAAATATTTTGTAACTTTAATACCACGAAAACAATAAATACATTGAAAAACACTGGGATGTATCTGTTACCTGGAATACTTGCTAAAAGTGCATTCCTGACTCAAGCCTCAGACATTCTACATTTCTTATTATCAGAAAGTCTGGCTCAAGCCTTAGAAATCTATGTGTTTAGTGAATTACACAAATAAAAGCCTCTTTTTATAGAGTGTAAGTTCTATATTCCAACTTAAAGATTAAGAAGGAGTCCAGCCACAGAGCCACTTTTGGACCAGCAACACTTAAGGATTCTTTCATACTCAGGATTTCTATAATGATCTTATCTCCCCTAGACTAGGTTTACAGTCTGGGGAGAGGAGGGGAAGAATTTGCAGGGAACTGAGTGCGTAAAGGGGTAGGTTATTCTGTTGGGAAGAAGAATTCAGAGTGATGTCAGAGACAAAAATGACCTTTTTCAAGAAAATGATTTGCTAGGCAAGTGCTGAGGTTACTGGAAGAAAAGGTGTTACACAAATACAAATACAAATGATTGTATTTCTAACTTGGCTCTTTCTACCAATGTTTTCTCTCCTCTTTGCCTTGGGAGACCACCATTAATGCAGGTCACATTATTGCACTGAGAAGTAAAGGAGTGAACTAAAACAGTACTTTCCCCCTGGGTAAAGGGTACAGCGCTCTGAATGCACAAAGGTTTCACGTTTTCTTTTCTCCACATCTCCGCCTCCACGCCCAGTGCTCACGTACGATTTGTGTTCTGCAGAAGTCACCTCTGTGGAATTGATTATTTGATTGTCCCCAGTTAGACTGGTGTTGGCGTGAAAAGCAAACAAAGATATTTCAAACAAGCAGAGAGTTGTGCTGATCACCAGGTATCTAGGGATTGTGGTTGGTCTTATTCTGACCATCTTTAATATTGAAAGTCCATGGTTTTATTTTTAATCCTGCAAGTATTTTAAAAATCACACGATAGGTTTAGTTAAAATTGTTCTGTCACTTACAGCTTTATTACTGGGTACACTGCAACAGGGGTTTCATCCACAAAGTCCAAAAAGCTCCCATTGATACATTTTGGTTACATAGTTATCTTTGAGTAGAGATCGCTTTAGAGTTAAATTTACATAATAACCGGGTGGATACCATGTGCCTTTTCTAAATTTAGTCTGAAGTGGGCCATGAGAGGGCAGTATATTCATAGCTAGCTTTAAAGAAGCAAGGCCATCTGTGGAGAGTGGCTTAGAGAATCCATTTTAATTCAGTGTTCTCATTTCCCTACAAATTCATAAATATTAATTTTTCATTTATATATTCTTGAATGTATTCAATAAATATTTACTAAACATATACTATATTTCAAGAACTGTGAAAACCAAGGAGGACATATCAGTGAACAAAACATGTTCCTCAGACATATAAATTTAACAAATATCACACAAAAAATAGTTGCATGTAAAATTACAAATTGTGATAATCTGCTTATGGAATATAATTAAAGGAAATAAAGAGAACTTAGATTTTGCTTCAGGTTTGTCACTCACTAGACTCTGTATTATATGGGGTTGGCCAAAAATCTGTATGGTTTTTTTTCTGTAAAATAAAAGGCACATTTTTCATTTTCACCAATAACTTCATTGATTTGGATATTTTCAGTATGTCAGCTATCTTCTGCGTGGTATAACATTGATTGTTCTCAAATTTTATCTCAATTTGATTACTATCAACTTCAACTGGTCTACCCAACTCTGGAGCACCATCCAGTGAGATATCTCCAGCAGGAAACTTTGCAAACCACTTTTGACACATTCAATCAGTCACAGCACCTTCACCATACACTGCACAAATCTTTTTTTGCTTTTTGCATTTCTGTTGCATTTTTACCTTTCTTGAAATAATAAAGCATAATGTGTTGAAAATGTTGCATATTTTCTTCCATTTTCAATATTAAAATGGTTACACAAAAATTCACCAATTTTTACTAGCTTTTTAAAAATGCGCACTCATAGTACAGCTGCCACAATACAATCTAACAAAATTGTTTCAAATGAAGTTAAAAATGACTAAGCACTACTAGAGTCATCTTATGGAAAAAAAAAACACAAACGAACTTTTTGGTCAGTGCAATATAATGAAAAGAACACCTACTCGATTAAATTTACGTTAACAAATTGTCTTAAATGTTTTCTATGTGCTGGTAACTGTTAGAGCCACCAGGATTACAGCAGTGAAAAAGAAAACACTCTGACTTAGAATGTATTTCACTGGGGGGCATTCAACTTAAACAAGAAAGCAAATAAATCATGAAAATTGCAAATAATAATAAGCACTATAAAGAATATTAAATTCGTCATTGCTCACACTAAAAACCAAGCCGCCATCTTTGTTCCATTGCTCTCTTTCACCCTCCCAATCTAATCCCACGGTGCCTTCCGTGATACCGTCTGAACCACTCCCTCCTCTCTATCTTCACAGGTAGGAGCCGCCGTCATCTCCAAACTAGACTCCCTTACCTTCTCTCTTAACATCGCCAACCTACTGTTTATGTAGCAGCTGACTGTTTTTCCACATATAAACAAAATATCCTATTATACTTAAGACTTCCGGTTACCTTCCTGTCCTATATTTATAGAGTAAAATCTATACTCTTTGCAAATTAGCTATAATAGCATCTGATATGTATAAGTTCTCTTACGCTCATTCTATTTCTGCCTGCTCCTGAGTTATTAAATCATCATTTCCCAGCTGGAGCTGGGACTATTCCAATGACATTTCCACTTTACTAAGTGGATCCCAGCAAGTTTTGCCTGTAAGGAGTGCAAGAGGTGTAGTGAAGAGCTAAATGAGGCAGAAAGATTCTTTCTGCTTGTTCACACTTCTTATCAGTGTCTCCTCAGCAACAGTAACTGGCAGTAGCGATTGGTTCTAATTTCCAGGCTTTATCTATATTTCAAGAATCAGCTTTGTTATGCCCGTCGTAGATACCAGTACCAGCCATGGAGTGTCCGCCCCTCAGGTCTGAGCCCCAGCTACACGAGCTCCTCTTCCAAACCTGGAACATGTACGAACACTACGCCTTTGGTTCCCACAGTCCCAGGAGTAAAAATTGATTTCTAAAGTAACAATCCCTGCGTTAATACAGCAATAGTCTTTGCCCGTTTAATCTTCCACCACATAGTTAGCCACATTTCAAAATTAATTTATAATTATTAGAATAACTACACTGTTTTCTGCTTTTCTGAATGGAACCTGACTGATAAGAGGGACAAGTCCCAAAGGGACTTTTTACCCTGGGTCCCTTGTGCTGGCTTTTCAGACATTCCAATCACAGCTGGAATATCACCAACTGAGAGAAAACTTCCCTAATGACCCAATGCAAAGCAGCTCACAGCACTCTCTGCCTGTCTAAATCACATCCCCTTGTTTTATTCTTCTCATCCCCCCTATGGATTTCAAAACCTATTAATTATATTATGTGTGTTTTTGTTTGTCTCTTCCTCAACGGAATACGTGCACATGAAAAAAAAAAACCAAGGCTGGAGAAAAAATCAACTCAAATAAACAGAGGGAACTGTTCTCAGAGCTCATACAGCGTCAGTTAACTGTTTTCTCACAAGTCCTTAATTAAAAACTCACAGCCCAAGAAACTCCTATTAAATCGTTTTGGAAATAATCAAACAAATTTGTAGGTCTACTAAAGCAAGAAGTACTTGAATATGTAAGTTCTGATAGTTTGTCATTCCCTGTAGCTAGTAACGCCCCGGTTTACAGATGAAAAACCTCGGGCTCTGAGAAGGTGAGGAGTTTGCCAAGATAGTACAATTAGAAACATTTTAACAATAAGTTTTTAACTTGGGGTTTCTGGATCCAATGTCCAGTGGTAAGAAATCACAAGTTTTTGTGGTGGATTTTGTTTGTTTTCCAAGCAAGAAAGTCAGACTGCTTATGGGAAATTGCTTTTTACCTTCTTTCATTTCTTGTTTTAATTTTTAATGCCAAATTTCAGCTGAAATTTTACATATCTTATGGAAAAATGAAGACCATAGGAAAACTGAACCAAATACACTTTAAACAAGTCTCAGCCTGTTACAATTCATACAAAATATGAGTGTATTGAATATATAATTGCAGACAGAGTCACAAACAATCAATAAGAAGGCATTAAATTGTAATTAGAGTACTTTATATTATAAACCAGGAATTGTGTTAGTAATTTTCCCAAAAGTAATATATACAAAGGCCTTTTTGGTATTCAGTCAGTGGGAGCGGAAAGATCATTATCAAAGATAATAGCTTTGAGTCAATAAGCCTAAAAAAGTCTTATTTTCAGCATTATATGAATGTAATTTAACAACCAAGTATCTTGCACATTGAGTCAGTCAATTGTTCCACTAATGCTCTGTTTAAAATAACGTAATTTTACTCAAGAAGTCCCTCCCATAAATTTAGAAAATGTGACTGATTTTTGTCATCTGGAAGATAATATTTATCCGAACACTTTAAAGGGGAGAAAGGATACCGAAATTGTGAAAATGACCTTGTGCTGGTTTTGAATCACAACTCTCATATTACTTTTAAAAATTAAAGAAAATTTATCTTTATTTACTTATCAGCAAACATTTATTTATTGCCTACTATGTGCTGGGCATAATGCAAATTCCTGTGGTACCTAAACACAGTACATCGCAGCCCTTATTTTTCAGGATTTTGTAGTGTGGCTGGGGAGGAAGAACGGCCAGTCATAAGAGACATATGATAAAATACAGCTGGATAGTGAAGATAACTGCATGATACTAGAAATACACACACACACACACACACACACACACACACACACACATATACATGCCACTACATAGTTGTTGAACCTCATGTAATGGCCTCTGAGTTAAACTATGGCCATTGAGTAATTATGATGTGTCAATGCAAGCTCATCAACCGTAATGTAACAAAGGTACTTCCCGTGGCCAGGATATGCATGTGGGAGGGCAGGGACCATATGGGAAAACTCTGTACCTTCCTCTTAATTTTGCTGTGAACCTAAAATTATTCTAAAAGAGAGTCTTTAAAAAAGTCACATTTCGCGGAATACTATAGGTTCAAACATGCCACGGTAGATACAATCTCTTTGTCTTCAAAGGTCCACACCCCATTCTCCTCTTTTCCTGGGAGTCTGAGCTTTATGGGCTGCATCAGTAGGAGTCACTAGCAAGAGATGAGAGGGCAGGAGGAGAATTGTGTCAAAGTATTTATCCTCCCAGTCTCCGTCACCCTGACTATCTACAGAGTGGCCGTGCTGTGGTCTACTACACATTGTTACTGTCACATAGATTTAGTAACGGTCCATGGTCCTTTAGGCCTTGGATGTTAAGTGTCACCCGCGCAAGCTAGTGCTACGGCATAGTAGTGTATCATGTTAGTTTCCCTAAATCATATCCACATCATTAAAAACACTCACTTTATTAAATTCTCTTCAATTACTCAAGGGTGTTAGTATGCTATAAATTTTCTGTTGCAACCCCTATAATACAGGCATATATATAGCAGCATGGGTTTAATAAATGAGGCACATAATTGAATGAGGACCTAGCATTTTCTGGCGAGTTAGAGAGTTCTAAAACCCCTTAATAATCTATGAAAGAAACAATCTTGATAATTTGAGAGTAGCCTAGTTTTGCACAAACCTAAAATACATCAAAGTGCCTAGTTCACTGAAGGGGAAGTAGTTAATTACTAGTAGTATATTTAAAATATACTACACTGCACTTCCACCATTTTCAGGACCAGGCGTTCTGTAAATCTGCAGGAAGATTTCCATGCAGGTATTCTTGAGCATCATCTTCCAAATGCTTGTCCAAAATAAAATCAACACCAAGATAAGGATCTGACAACTGTTCCTACACGTCACATTGAAATGCAGTTTTTCTTTACCATCTTGCCAAGGGTGATGGAATTAGGTCCACAACACAGCCTAGTTTGCCCACTTTTAAGTTTTTTCTCTTCTTCTCCATAAAAGATGCTCTTGTTACAACTTTCATGATAGAAGATGCTAAAATGACTTCTGATAATCATTTACAATACCCCTTACTCTGTCCTGAATTTTTGGACAGAAACCTTAAAAAGGAAGAGTACAAAGCAAGCTATTTTCTAGTAAAGTAGATATTTGTGAATATGGATTAACATAAAAGATAAATTAGAAGGTGATTATTGAAGCAGCAACATCTGATGCAGGCTAACTAAGACTGAGTAGGGCTTCAGAGAATGGGTCACCACAGTTAGGTCCAAGAGGGCATTAGTTCAAGGTCAGTGCATGACAGAGTGAAAACATGTCAGTGCTAATTCTGGAAATGGTCTTAATTGACATTTTCAGCCACAAGGGGTGCATTTGGAGTCAGTTTCTATTACGGAGTAAGACAGGCAGCAATATATTGGTCTGAGGTCAGGAGGGCTCAGTCCAATCCAGGGGAAAGGATTTTTCTCTTAGGAAGCAAGCAGGCTACCCCAGTCATGGCCAACAGACTGGTGGGCAGAATAGGACACGGCTCTTTGTTGAGGGATGAGGAGGGGGAGGTAGGAGAGATGGTGTAGATTCCAGACTAAGTAGTAGACAAGAAAACTACTCAGGTCCAAGGAATGATTACAGTAAATCTCCAAGGTATGGCTGGTCTAATATGAAGGTAGAGAAGAATAAGATAAGAAAGAGTAAACACTGGTTCAATTTAAAAGATCATACTTTTCTCCAGAACCAAGACCTGAATAAGTCAAACTCAGATTTGGTTATCAGTAAAGGGCGGAATGAAAGACCAGTGCCCGGGAAGACCAGAGGCAAGACTCCTAGGAATGAATAATGAGATAGGGATCACAAGAGGATTCTATAAAAATGCCCTTTGATTCTGTGCCATTGGGTCCAAGAACAGAGACAAGCCCAAGTTTCCAAGAAGGGGAAATGGTATAGAACAGTATACACTGCTGGTTAAGACAAAGCCTCATATTACTTGCAGACAAGTACACCTAAAGATTCTTCCGGGAATGCTTTTTAAATGTTTGGTACACCTGAAAGGTAGTACATTTTATTTACATGATATTCCATAAAGCAGTGATTTGGAGCCCTTCGGAATGGATGCAAGATTAACAAAAATGTCCAATGAACAGATCAACAATGTGACAAAGAATTGCCTCTCTAAGGGATACTCTCGTTTATTTCTTATGGAGGTATTTTGGCTCTACAATTTGGTCTTCTCATTGTGAGCACTACATAACGACTGAAAATTACTTCCAGAACAAACAAATATCTATTTTTAAGGACGCGTGAAAGATTTCTTTTGATGAACTATGGCAAATTCTTTATGACGAAAGAATTAGGTGAAATGACTGACTCTGAAATAAATTATGCCAAGTACAGATATACAAACTCCTTTTCTAAACATAAGCCGACATACTCAAATTAAATGACAAATGACAGTTATTAACAAATTGTAAATCATACACACTACGAATTTAATCCCTCTTTATCAAATGCTTTTGAATCCTTGTAGCTGTGGAAAATGTCTCCATTCTCATAGCATTCACATGCTCATCTTCCTTTCAGCAGCCCTTTCTTTCTGCCTTCACATCGTTTGCGACCAATGTCACCTGTTCTCTGGATGATGAGCACTTTTATGAGGGTCCATATATCAATTACAGAGGGTCCTTAGCCTCTCTGAAACTAATGAAGTTTCATGTCTTGAATAATTTTAACAATATACAGGGTAGTTGGCAATGTTTTCATAATTCTGAGTGTCTTTATCATAGTACATATATGCTAATATTTAAGAAACAGGGTTGCTCTCTCAAATACTCAGTCTGTTCATCACATAGTTATCAGATGACAACTCTTCTATGTTGTGCATTCTCTCTGTCTCTGCCCCCTCACAGAAAGTGTGTGTCCTCATGCATGTTATCTCACCTTGGAGGCTTCAGTTTCCAGAAAGACACTGTGGGACAATAATTTTGTTTAACTCGTATATCGTTATGTAGATAACATAGAATAAGAAATATAAAGAGAGTACCATAATGCATAAGAAATGGAAAACAAATGTTAGCTGTTATTGCTGTCATACATTTAGCAATAAAATCTGCAGAACACCTAGAACATTTATAATTATTTTATATTTCAATGTTTATTGTGTGTATATTCTATAGCTAGGAAACAGAGTAATATGGTGAGTAATAACTAGTAGAAACCACAGACACTAAGATAATTTCATTGAAATTGTGAACTCTTGCTACAACTTAAGTTCTGTTGATAGATGATACATTACATTTTTGAGTACTTACATGTTGAATGCATCTTAAGTATTTCATGTATACATTATCACATTTAATTTGAACAATAAAGTGTGAGACAGACACTATTATTATGCCACTTTTATACCTTAGGAAATTGAATTGCACATCGATAAAATGATTAGACCAAAGTCATAGAGCTAGTTTGAACAGAACTCCTAGTTTTATAATGACACACTAATCTAAACCACATTAACAATGAGTGCATGGATAATTTAAAAATAATATTTAAGTGCATCAAAGTTCTTTAACAGGCTAAACAGACCTTTCAGAATGATTTTCGTTTAACTGACTAAGATATGCCAAGAGTCTATAATGCCCCACTTCATTTGGGACACTGTTATTTCCATGGATAATTTTGGGAACTTCAGCTAGAATTGAACCTTTTCTTGTATTCAGACCTGCTATCATCTTAATGATATCAGTGGAACTTCCTCAAAAGCATTTTATTAGGATAATAAACTAGCACTTTCTTCCTCTATTTTGATCCAATATTTAATGAACTAGGCATTTTTTAACTTCATTTAGAGAAGACATTTCCTTCATTTGTATACACCAGCTCCAGACTAACAATTTTCATTTTCACTTCTTCTCCTCTTAATGTGAAAAGTTTGTTTCATTTCTGTTTTAATTGCAAATTGTTCAACCTCAATCTTCAATCAATGACATTGTCATGCATCTAATCTTGTCTCATGAGGATAAACTCGTAGAGTTGGTAACTTATCATTGAGTTGATTAATAAAATATGTCTTGTTCAATTATAGCATACTCTAATGAACTCAAAATTAGGAGAATACAATGACAGCCATTCAAGAATAATTGTGCTTTAATTATCCTATTCTTTGTGAATAGGGTGTGGTAGGCAGCTTATAAAGTCAAGGCCAATGACCACTACCTCCTGTTCTATATATGCTCTTAGGTAATCTTCTCCTCTCAAGTGCATCAACTCACTTCCAACTAAAGAAATACAGCAGAAGTGATAAGAAATCACTTCTAAGAGAGGCCTTTAGAACAATAATGGATTCCACCTTGAGGTCTCACTCCCTCTCCAGTCTTCTCTCTCTTGGACCATTCGCTCTGGGAAAAGCTCACTGCCTTGTGAGGCAACTCTGAGGAGAGACCTATAGGGTGAATGGCCAAAGCTTCTGACAATCACAGGAATGAACCTGTAAATACACTCTTTGCCAGTCAAACCTGCAAATGAGACCTTTTGAGAGGCTTCGAGACAGGGATGGTCAGTTAAGCTGTGCCCAGATACCTGACTCATGGTAACTGTTTTTTATAAACCACCATGTTTCAAGGTAATTTGTTACACAGCAATAGATAACAAATATAAAGCAATTCGACTTAGCAATGCTGTTGCATTGTGCTCTTTACAACAGCCAGATTATCAAGGCTCTTGATCAAAATTATTTGTATACCTCTTACGCAGAAGTTACGAGGCAGCCAGGTATAATACAAAGCATATTGGAGTTGGAGTCAAGGTTCACAATTGATTCTCTGTTTTCACATTTGTCTTAAATAATATCAGTAAGTTTCTTCAAATTTTGCACTTCGGTTTGCTCATCAGTGAAATAAGGATTTTTGACTGCACAATGTTTAACAGTTCTCATATTGTACTGAAAGCCTTTTCTGACATCCACTAAAATCTCATTGCCTTATCTCGTGAAATACCAATGAAACACAAGACAAAATTTTCACTGTTAAAGATGTTGTGGAGTCGGGAAACCAGAATAAGAATAAGACATTCAACCAAAATATTTGACCATATGTTAATATCTGTAAAGTCTGAAGGAGTACATTATTGAAGAAATGACTTAGACAGGATTTAGTACCATAACAAGAATTTTAAATGCTGAAAGGGAAAGAGGCAAGTCAGTTGACAGGATGGGACTAAGAAAGGCACAGACGTAAGATTTTATATAAGTATATTTACAGAGCACTGAGATGATGTGATGAGAGTGACCATTGGTTAATAATGAGAATGAAGAAAATACTGGAGAAACTGTATTCATCCTTGCCAGAAATTTTACTGGGTATGGCATTGTCAATTCATACCCACACATCAGAAGACAATCCATTAGCCACAGAATGGGGTGGGGTAACCTAAACTGAGGTATGAATTGGCATTTTGAAAATATATAGTAAAATGTGATAATGGGCCACGTCAAAATATGTCTATAGTGTCAACAGCTAAAAACACAGAAATACCAGAGTGATATTTTAATGTTGCAGTATTCAATCATTTTGCTTCCTTTTTAAAGAATTACCCTAAATTCTGATGCAATGTGAAACATATCTGGCTATTTACCTTCATTGTCGTTATTACAAAACATTAAAGGGGCTACTCATTACCACTTTATTTGCACTTTGGAAATCTTAACTTCCTCAGCCTGTCCTGTCACATCAGGACTTCCCTAAAGGACTCCAAGATAGAAGAAAATTACTTCTTAGTCATATTCTTCTGGCATAGTTGCACTTCATTAATTTTTCTCACTCTTTTTGTTGTTGTTATTATTGTTGTTGTTTATGCTATCATATCTTCTCTTCCTGTCTAAGTCTGACAGATTATGTATAGTACTGGTCATGGGTAATATGTTTCCAATTAATTGCTGTTTTATCTGAGTTCTCTCTTTCAGGAGCTGTATTTCCAGAGACTTGCCTATCAGCAACGATCCTCAGTTATAAAGCATCCACTCTTCGTGTTCTTTCTTCAGTGGACTCTCCATCCGTTATAACCAGTTTCAGGGTTGGACCTGAGCATGGGTATTCCAAGTTTATTTGGTTGCATATCAGTATTTCTTTTCCATGTAGAAATATGAGAATTTGCTTTCTCTTTAAATGGAAGGATCGCAAATAAGCAAGGAAAAACTATCTCCACAACCCCCACTAGAGTAGAGGAACCAGAGGGCCAGAACTAATAAATAACTTATCATGTTGGTTTCTGGCTTGGTCTCCACACTACTAGGCAATTTCCCCCACTTGCCAGATGGAAATAATTCAACATTGTGTTAATGAGATAAACACCAGGGGAAGAGAACTTAAAAAAAGAGAGACAGAGAAAATAAGGAAGAAAATAAAAATTAGAATAATTATACATTTTATCTTGGAGGAGAAATAAGGTGATAAATACCCTTATTCCTTCCCATGACATTTGTGTGACACATGCAGGAATCACTGCCATGTTTAGCCTGGAGTGAAGGGAGATTTAAAATATCAACACGTATCAGAAAGTCCTGTGCAACGCCCACCTCCTGTTGAGCAGGGTTCCTGGTGAATGATTTTCTTCCTTTGGGGGACTTGCTTTGCCCAAATCATGTATTTTACAGTTTACTTGGTTATTGAATTCAATGCACTCCATTAAATTGCTATGAAAATCATGTCTAGGTTTAAATACCCTTTCTTAGCAGCTGAAACTTTAACATTTTTTACTCGAATAGGATGGCAAAAACTGCTCAATTAAAATTCTCTGCATACTCAGATGAATACCCCTTGTTAAAAAGGATTTTACCAGTCCCCCTCAGGAAATGCAAAAGAAAGCAATCAAAAAAGGTTTACAGCAACCACATTAGGGAAAGATAAAACCAGAGCTGAGAGGCAAATCATCCTTTTCAACCTAAGATATTGCGGAATATTTTGAAACACCATCTTACCTGTCCCCTACATAAACTTGAGGGAGGGAGAGGTCTAAGAAGTATAATGACACAGTGTTCCATAAATAACTACATTTTGGAGAAAAGAGAAGGCAAGAGTGGCTACCTCCCCCAAACCCTAAAACTGAGCCCAGGACTAAGGTGCAGATGAAAAAAAAAATTTTTTTTTATTTGCCTTGTGTGAATACATATTTGTACCCATCACATCAAGGAAATTAAAAGCAATCTTTCCTCAGGAGAGCCATTGAGGGAGAAAGACAAAGCATACAACATGCAGATGAGGATTCTGCTTTTAATCGCACAAGTCTGTTGATGTGACTTCAGCTACTTTTGCTCTTGATTCTTTTCTGCCTAAGTGGGAAGAGTGGGCTAATTTGATTATGTTTTGGCTTGCATGTTTCTGTTTGCAGCATGAGAGGTTAAAGGAAACACACCCTCCACCCCCAACCCCCAGTTAGACCCTCCATTTTTGGAAAACCTACAGAGGTAAAATAGAATGCTAAAGATGCTACTGAAATGCAGCTGCATCTGAAATCTTGCCAAGAATGGAGAAATATTTGCAAGTGTTTATGAGGTGGCAGATAAGGTAGGAGAGTGAAGCAGAGCAAATCATAACAGACTAGATATATTAGAATTTAGCTTTTAGTTAAAATTATTAAATTAGCCTTTCTTAAGAGTCACAGTGATACTGACAGCCTGGCCAGACTGCTGGGAGCAGGTAGAGAGCGGGGAACAGGAGGGGATGCTGGAGGAAATCCTAAATTGCCTGAGGCAGTGGGCCAGGCCACAGTGTCCAGGTAACACAGCTCTACCTTGTGAACATTCCACCCCCAGTGCTGAGTGTCCTGCTCCTGGTGACATAGTCCCACCCCTGGGCAAGAGAGCAGCAGGAGGGAGTATTGCAGTGAGCACAAGCAAGGTTAGCAAGATCATTTGATGGGGGAAAAACCCTCCTACCCTCTTCCAGTGCCTGACTGGAGGTGGGAAAAGGAGAAGGCACGTACAGGTGCCACGAAAGTCAGAATGGCAGCAAGAGAAGACAGGGATGTATTCTGATACACCTGGCAGACATACTGGCCAGTGTGTTTGTGAGGCCTTCTGACCATGGACGCCACATGGTTGATGGCAGCGCTGGCACCACGCATCAGTTTCAGGCGGGACCCTGAGGACTGACAGTGTCTGGGAGAAAAGCTGAGCTGCCTGAGTGGCTACTTAGTGGCTGTCTTCAGTTCCCAAAGGACAGCATTTTAAATGGGAGAAGGAACTCTGAACACTACCTTTGGTTTTGGTCTGGCTGAGGTCAACTGGGTTTTCCTCTGAGTTTCCTGGAGGGGACTGGTTTAGAGACAAGAGTCTACCATTCTCCAAGACTGTGCAGCATTTGAATCAAAACCTCCTTCCTTTCTCATCAACCCCTGTCTCTAGAATTTGCCGGTTGGTAGTGGCAGGCAGCCAAACCCCCACTTTGGTTCAGTAACAACAGCTACAAGTGGAATATAGTCATGTCCTGGGGCCTGCAGCCCTGTGTACAAAGTGAGCTTCAAAAGGTACACTCTGCTTAAGATAACAGAAGAATGTAGCCTGTTAAGTATGAAATGTATAGCTCTGTTCTTCTCTTTCAGCTATTGAGAATGTCACTGACTCACAATCCCATGATGCCTTACAGACCTCTGTGGCCCAAGACCACATGGCCATAGTCACTTAGACCCAGGAGCTTAATAAATCAGATTGCTAAAGCTTGCATAAAATATGACCAATCAACACAGTGCAAAACCCTGAACACCTCATCCATAATTAGGCACGATTTTTCTCTATGAAACCTCTTTTCTGCAAAACTATTGAAGAATTCAGGCTTTTGAGCGGGAGCTTCCCATTCTCCTTGGTGACACCATTTATAATAAAATAGCCAATATTTTCCCACTGTGAAGCCAGGTATCAGTTCTTGTTGACTCGCTGTGCACACAGGTGGGTATGGACTCTATTTGACTTGCTTGGTTTCAAGGCAGAAATCCGTTTCTGAGTTGGGAGAGGCAAAATGCATCTTTTCCATGTCCAATGAAGTTTATAAATATGGAGTAGAATGAGGAATTAAGATAATGTATGATTATTGTTCAGATAAGTAACCAAAAGGAGTGTGTGTCTGGATCAAAGTAACCAATGTCAAATCAATTAAGAGCTTCCCTTGTATTGAAACTAACTCTCTTTACAGAGATTTGCATGGTTGGATACTGGAAGTTAGAGAGCTGTTATAAATTTTGTCTTGAAACACATTACCACTGAATAAAATATGACTCCACAGATTCATCAAGTAGCTAAGAACGAAAGAAATTATGAGCCATCGTGATCTCACAGTTTTCTCTTGGAAGTTAAGTTCCATTTGCTTTCTATTTTCTCTCACTTTCCACTAGTACAACATCACACACTGCCTGGAGATCAGCTTGCATTAGAGCCTTGGGAACCTGAAGCTGAAATTCCAGTAACCCTAGATCACAAAGACAAGGGAGATTCTTTACATAGGGTTCCCCACTGTGAACCTTTATTAACTTTGAGGAAATGCTGGGTTTGACTGGCTCCTTTTCACAAAAAATATCCCTGCAATTTGACTACAAATGCATTTCTCTCAGGAATCCTGCCCTTGTGGCTGCACTGCTACTGAAAAACAAAGCAGTTCAGGAGGTGCAAACATTCTCTAGGTCTTTGCCTGGAGGCACCTGAGCTGGCAACAGATGTTAGCCAAGTGAGTAAGTCTTGAAGATATCCTGGACATTCTAAAGCTTTCCAAATGCTCCTCCCTAGGTCTGGCTCCTCCCTAAGAAATCAGGGTTCTATCATCAGTCAGACAGGGTCTTTAAGAACCTCAGAAGTCAATGGATTCTGGATGGGAAAACAACTTTTGTCTTAAAATATTCTAATTTGTTTTATGTTAATATGTGTTACACAAATAGCTCTTTAGAAATGATGGTGCTTTTAAAACAAAGCTATGCATAATTTTAGCAATCTAACTCATCCACTTTTTCTTTTTTCCATTTTTTTTTCAAGTTTCTATAAGTTTACTCCATTTTAAGGGACCATTATAATGTAAATACAGTGGTTTACCTAGTTCATTTTATTTCAGCTTATATCTTAATTATATAGCATACACTTCACTAAAACAATCTTCCATGGAATGGGATTTAGGTTGTTTCTAATCTTTTATTACTAATATAGAATTTTGCATATGAACACCTTTCTGACTACAAATCTCTACTTACTTTGTTAAGGTAAATCCAAGGGACCACATTACCTTGACAAAATTAAGAAATTGCTTTCTGAAAAATGTGCAGTTGTTGCTAGTAATACATGATCTTATCAACTTCAAGACAAAGACACGTTCTTTATACCCAGACCTTCTCATAGATTCCTTCAAACAGTATTATTTTCTTATGATTAACTATTCTGCTATTAACTGTGTTATGTTAGAGTTTATTAGAAAATTGTACAATATATTTGGCATGTAGTAGGAACTCAATTTTTAAATAAAATTAATTTGAGTCCTTTTGGTAGGACATAAAATTCTGCCTAACATAATACAATTTATTATAGTTTTCTAACATAAAAAATAAAATAAATTACTTTCTATCACTGGAGTTAATGTTTATGTATGTCAAATCTCCAGAGCAAAAGCTTCAGCTCTCTATCCCCTGTCCTAAGATAAATAGTGTCTATGATACAATCTTTGTTATTGTTCAGGAAGGCCTCTCATGCAGAAATCTGGGGAGACCCAGTCCTGGAAATGGTAGTCAGAAAAGGGAAAGGGGGCAATACCAGGTCCACCTGCTCATTATCAACAAACAGCAGGGGCTGCAGCAGAGGAAGCTAAAATTAACCAGTTACAGAGGCATTCAGATCCATTCACATAGGCAATGTTTACATAACTCTGTGCATTACAACTTTCGGATTAACTGCAGCACAAGCTACTCTGGTACCAATGTATAAAAAAGTGTCTGTGTTTTCCAGGCAATATCTACAAAATAGAAACAGGAAAACAACTCCTGACACTGTTGGAGGGTGGCTGGAGGTAACAAGCCCATCAACTCAGATGGTAGCTGGGTAAACAAAACCTTCGGTGTGATGTCCAACTCTGTGCCTTGTTTTTCATCCGTTTTGGCAACGGGTCTCCTTCACAAGACAAGCTGATGTGCTTTAAAAAGCCATAATTAAAGGTCCAGTATATCAAGAAATGGCAAAGGTGAATTCGTGTCTGCTTATTTTCCATTATAACATCACTAAGTTACCTTTCTAACACCATTGCTTTTATTATACACACCTAAATATCAGCATGTAGATATGTAGATTCTTAGATATAAAGATATAATATTTGTGGCTCTGTATTTGATGACTTGCTACTATTTATTTAGCCCCCCTGCCCAACCCAGGAAAGTAGTCATGTTATTCTCCATTGACCAAAAGGCTGGAGGATTAATTTTCCAGCACCTGAAAGTCTTCAAAGCCAATAGGCAACATTTCCAGCCAGGCAGGTAATTATAACCAGCCCTAGCTAGGCTCTCTCCTAACTGAAGGTTGCTGATCTTGCAGTGCAAAGAAAATATTTTCAGCTGTGGACAATTAACAAGCTTAGTAGACCAGGCAAAAGTGCAGTCCTCTTCTGCGCAATTCTGCTGCCAGCACTACTTCAACAGCTATATAATTACATGGACCATAAATTACGCTCGGTAATCACCTTGTTTATCATTTCATTCCCTGTAAATTAGTAGTGTAATGAAATGAGATTTCATAACCACCAGATGCATAGTGAGCTGCTCACCAGAGACTCTGGCAATGGCTAAGAGACAACCCCTTCCCAAGTAGTGAGATTTTGGTAAAGCTGTTGTTTGCCAGTCATGCCATTGGCAAGTGGTCCAGTACACCAAGCTTGGGGCTGCCGGTGCTGTTCAGGCAGGTCCAGGGTGGAAGCTGTGTGAAATGCCAGCAGCTGCGCGAGACATGGCACCTTGTTTGAAAGAAAACCTTTGCTTATTTTATTTCATGTATACAAGCTCCATTTACCCATGTTGCATGTTACGTAATATGTGCACGCAGAGAGAGACTCCTCAAGAGTCCATCCTAAAAGTAATGATAATGGGCAAATGTTCCATAAAGAAACTATTTGTTTCACTGGGTAAATGACTGGTCTGTTTTCACAACATGGGAATATGGTAAATGAGCAAGAAATATAACCACATTCCCCAAGGTTATTTTTTCCCCTCTATGTGGAAATTATTTTTTTTTCAAAATCCTTTGTATCATTCTCACTGTGAAAAAGAAATAAGAATGGAAGTAATAAAAATTCTGATTGTCTTTGTTCTAGGTTCTCACAAGTAACCCAACTTCTGAGATGACTCCCCACTATTTCATAATAAAACAATGACAAATGATAGTTTTTAGAATCGATAGCACACAGCTGGGAATTATATACATTTTTACAGAAAAGAAGAACAAATGAACAGTTGATAATTTCTGTCTTATATTCCAAAGCCCAGACAAGTTATTTGCAAGAGATTTATTAGAATTTGAGCCATTACTGCTACAGGAATTGTGCTGCAAGGAAAAATACAAATTATCTGCCACTGCTTCTAACAGAACTGGGAGGGGGAAAGGCATGAATCTAGGAGCTTTAATTACTTGCAGGAATGTGAGCTGGTTATGCAGTACCTATTTTAATTACCATCTGATTAAAATTAATCCTAGGTAGCAAAGGAGAAAGTGGAATAAGGAAACTGCAGTCTGAAGGTTAATGTCCCCAGCGCAGACGCGCAATGGACAAAGTATTGCTTGAAGGACACGTGCTGTGAATGACTAGCTGAAATGTGCAATAGGTTTCAGGACATTTGTTGTTTTGGCACACACTTTTGTATTTTCTGAATCTCTGAGAAAGTTGCATCCTTCATCCTTTTACCAGAAGCATCTAAACAGGGCAACATTTTCCTCAGGTGGAAGGATTTCAGGTGAAATCAAATGATTCCAAGGTTATTAGAGACGTGCCTGGGACTTCAACAGCAGTTCTCAAAGGGTATTTCTTTCCATGACAAACCTAAAATGTAAGTCAACCGCAACCATTTTATTTTATGATATTTCCATACTGTGATATGCATAGTGACTTTTTCAGAGATGGAGGACCCTAACAAGATCATTAGATATTCTAGAAATTGACCATTAGTGACTTCTGAGAAAGTCATGCCCGAAAAGCTGAGGTTTATTGTATAGGGGGGTATGTGTTCATTCATGTCACCTGCCTTGATGGCAAACCTGGGAATATCTCCAACACAACAAGTTAAACATTTCCTGGTCAACACAGAAAGCTTGGAAACTATCCTGTATGTAGACAGATAACTTACAATTGATGTGTCACTGACAGGTCTTGAACTTTTGAGTTGGTTTTACGTTGGAACTAATGCATTTACTCTCAAAGATCTGCCCTCAGTCCCCAGTCACTCTTCTGATGAAAATCGGCACTTTCAAGAATAATGTCAAGAAATAGAATAAATTAACTTGTTAATACAGGTCTTGAAATTGCAACTTCGGTTGCCATTATTGCCGTTAGACCTAAATGTGAAATATCTTAATCAATATGAGTTCTATCGCTATCATAATAAGTAGCCAAAATCATAAGTAAGTTGTTAATTGTATTTTGGTGGCTGAAAAGATTGAATATTAAGTAAAAAAGTCATAGAACCCGCCTCACTATACACTTAAAGGAAATACATGCAAAAATTTAAATAGCAAAAATAAACTACTAGTATTCAATCTTGTAAAAGGACCCAATTCTATATCACAGATAAATAAAAAGTACAGTATAATAACAAAAGCAGATAAAAATTAAAAGTAGGCAATAAGAATTCACAGATGCCTTCCTCCATCAGTCCAGCACCATGTACCCACCCCATCGACACCCCCCACCAATCGCCACCAGACGTCAGCATTGTGGTGCATAGGGAAAGTGAGGAATTTTACTAATTTGGGATGTGTCGTTAATGAGTGGTGAGAAGAAAGGGTGGTGAGGTTGTGGTGGGCCAGATGGGACGGGGGTATCGGAAAAGAAGGGAAAAAAAATCGAATGTACTCCTTGTTAAAGTGACTTGTTAGAAACTAACATCATTAATAGAATTTGTCATTTAGCTTCCCTCTGACAGGGAGGAAGGTAACAATATGAATTATCCCCAACAATTAAATAATTAATAATTAAATAAATATTAGTTTTTTAAAAAATTTATAAAATAATAACATGAAAAACCATGTAACTCCCTCGAGGTTCCTAAGGGGAAAACACCGCACCTCAAGTAAAGTCCACCTGCTCAGTACGAAGAAGGGATGATGTAGCAAGAGATGGTCTAGATTATCTTTTATTCCCCATTACACTGGCTTGGATAAAGTTAGGAATGAATGCTAGGCAAACTCAAATATTAGAATTATATTAAACTGGGGCAATCATACAAATTGAAGCCCTTCCACTCCCAATGCCCACAACACTTTATATGACTCAAACAAAGCAATTTAAAATTTAAAATATGAGAG
This sequence comes from Mormoops blainvillei, assembly GCA_004026545.1. Classification (NCBI taxonomy): domain Eukaryota; kingdom Metazoa; phylum Chordata; class Mammalia; order Chiroptera; family Mormoopidae; genus Mormoops; species Mormoops blainvillei. Next base: position 26,219 of record PVJD01005489.1, on the reverse strand, counting down.
AACAGTATAAACCCCTTTACTGCCCCACCTCCTCCATTAAGAGTTGGTAATAAAATCAGAACATGGAATACTAAACAGAATCTACAACTTTCAATCTTCAATCTGAAGCTCTGATGGGAAAACCCAAACAGAGAATTCATCTACTGTCTCAAGGGAGCCAAAAATAACACACAAGACATGCGGTCAAATGTGATGTCCAGATGAAGCAGACTACTTAATTAACAGATATTCTAGAAAGATATGACAAGACAACTATACAAAATTACCAGAGGAAATACTAATAGGATGGAAATGGTGAAATAAAAAGAAAAGGAAGTAGAATCGTTTCTGGGGGAAAATTTATTCTAGAAAATAGGAGAAAAATTTCAACCATAACTTTATACCTTTCAAGGAATTAAGAAAACCACAAAATGTGTGAAACTATATAGAACAATGAAATGTTAAGATAACAAGGTGATATCAGAATGTTAAGAAAATAATTTGTTCACATTAAACTATATAAAAAAACAGATACATTAGAAATAGAAATCACATGGTAGAAGATGACACAGCAACACAGGATATAGATATTAAAATACAACCACAGGTGAAGGTAGAAGCCTGGGTTACCTCCTAGACCTCCACTGACACCTGAAGGTGGGGCATTCCTTGTAGGGTAGAATCGGGAGTTCTGGTTCATCTGATGGCCCCATGGACGCTATGATGGTGTCGCCTGAGTACTGCTGGGCAATAGTACTGATTCCCTACTGGGTCACGTCTGACACCAGCCTGCCGGGAAGGTGAGTGATTCCACGTAATTATCAGGTGGAATCCAGGCTCCCTGAGTGATTTTCACTGATACCAAGCGATCAATGACTTGTTACTGGTCAGTAAGGTTGAAAGTCTCAGCGCCCCATGTGGTTTTCTGTAACCATCCTAGTGGGGCTACGGAAGACGAGAGTTTTCCTGGTAGTGGTGAAGATCTAAGCTCCCCCACTTGGCTTTTGCTAATGTGAGTGGGGTGGGTCCGTAGTTAATCTGAGTATTATTATTGCCTGGAGTAGAGAAGTTATCGTCAAAGAGTTTTCTGTTTTTGCCAGGCTGCCCCTTTCCTGGTCCTCTTTTTCTCTGTACTTGTCTGTGTTTCCAGCCATATGACTTCTTTAACTCCAACTCTGAGGTACAGGAGACAAAAATCATACTGGATTGCTCCTTGGGCCCGTGCTCCCCAGACAATTTGTCTTCTCTCTTCATCGTTTGGGGTCTTCTTATGTTTGCTGTGTATTTGATGTTGATAGTTTTTAGCCATTTTTAGTAGAAGAGATAAGGAAAAGTACATATTCTCCATCTATCTGGAAGAACTCTGAACCCATTTTTGAAAGAATAAAAGTGGATGGAAGAGTGGTAATTGATTAGATGAGTAGGGGAAGCCAAAACTCAAGTGTTTGCAGAGGTTTCTAGCACAAAGTAAACTATCAAGTACTGGAAAGGGTGCAGACCAGAGCGCTTGTAAATCTCATCCATGGCAGGTAGGAGTGCGAGATGATGCAGGTGTTTGGACAAGTTTTTAGCAGTTTCTTAAAAGTTAAATATGTACTGATATCATGTGACCCAATAATACTATTGCTATAGCATTAGCTCAAGAGTAATGAAAATACATTTTCATGTGAAATACCTCTATGCAAATGTGGATGCCCCCTTGTTGTTTATAATAAAAGACAACTCAAATATCCATCGATGATAAACTGATTATAAAATTATAATACACCGAAAAATAGCTGCTATTCACTGGTAAGAAGGGGTGAACTTATAATAAATTCAACAGCATGGGTGAATCTATGAATACACAAAAATGGCCTGCAAGTCGGTTCCATTTGTATAACATTTAAAAAAAGGTAAAAATACAGAAAGCAAAATCAGATGAGTGAGTGAGAATAAGGGGTTGACCAAAAAAGGGGCAGAAGGGAACTTTTGCAATGATGATAAAATACCCTATCTTTTGATTGTGGCAGTGGAATGCCACACCTGAAGATGTAAACTTTGATAAATTTAATTTATAGCTCAATGACTTTGACTTAAAATAGTGAAGTTAGAAATGGACAATAAAATCCTTAATAAAAGATTTGATATAAAAAATAAAGAAATAAAAAGTTAACAAAAATTGATGTGATAGGCATAGTAGAGGAAAAAAATTATTAATGAGATTTAAAAGTCACTAAAAATTAATTTCAGAAAGATATAATGGGTTAAAGAAAAAGGAAGAAGAACCGAAGAAAGATAATGCAAGCATATTTTCAGAACTATAGGATGAGTTTTCATACTGAAAGATCTCACTGCAAAATAAATAAATACATACATACATAAATGGAAAAAAGAACCACAGGAAGGCAGACCATTGTGAAATTTTAGAACAAAAGAAGTAAAAAGAATACCTAAAGTCATCTTGATGAAAACAATTTAAATAAAATGTTGAATGCTCAAACATATAACCGAGTCTCTATCAAAACTGCACTGGCTCTCTGAAGAGCAGCAGGTGGCCTCATGAAAAATGAACGATGACTTGACGGTTTTGAGAAAACATTTTTTCTAGCTTACAATTCTATAGTTAACTAAATCATAATCAAGGTAGACATCTTCATGAATGTAAAACTTGAAAAAAAAGGTTCACCACGCATTAAACAGGAAACTAAAGCATTTGGGAAACCAGAAATCTAGTAACAGAGTTAAAGAGAATTCCAAGGATGATGTTAAATAGTCTCATATGATACAACTGAAGAGAAACATACAGGGAAACTCTCTGGGAAAATTACATTATCTGATATGAGGGCTGCCCAGTAGGTACCTAGCCGTGTAAAATGAAAAATAGAGACATTTACTGAAGAAGAAGCAAGATACAAGAAACAATGTACATGGGACAATGACACCTCAGTCCCTTTCAAAGCAGGCACCTTGGGACCTCACACAGATATCCCAGTCACCATCAACTGCCCGATCCTATTTTCCTGAATCTCACCAATGGTCTGAAATCTCTTCCATTTCAAAGGTGATTTTACTTTTGGGAAAAGCCAGAAGTTGCAAGGCACCAAATCTGGGCTGGAGTGGAACTGAGTCACTTGGGTGATTTGATGTTTCTCCAAAAACCTCCGCATGAGATGTGATGCATGAGCAGGCATGTTGCTGTGATGAAGCTGCCAGTGACCCGTTGCCTAAAGTTGCAGTCTTTTGGATCATCTGAATAGTTCCCACAGAGGAATTTTCAAGCTTAACACAAACTTTGATGCAGATTAGTTGCTCTACTCGCTCAGACATTCGGAATGTGACAGCCACACAGTACACATGCTCACTCAACAGCATCTACCACCCCCAACTAGCTAGTCAGCTAGTTTCCTGACTAGCACAGGAAAGTTGTCATTGTTCATGCATGTGGATTCAAGTCCACTCTCCTTGGCTGCCAAGTGACATCAATGTTGCACAAACCATTCTGTTATTTTAACAATGGCTGGACTTTTTCCAGACAGACCTCAATTTCACCCTTTGGAAAATGGTATTGGAATTCTATTAGAGATGTTGGAAAGAATTACTGGTAGGTACATAAAAAGCTAAACAAATTAAAACTCAAAAAAGTATTAACTCCAGAGGAGAAAAGAATTTTATTACATGTAATTTAATCTTAGTTCTAACACAGCTTGGAATAACAATGAAAAATATTTGCATAGTCAAAAATAATGTATAAGCTATATTCTTGTTTAACACTAGAATATATTTTGAGGATGGGGCAAGCCAAAGTGCTTAATGCGATAGTGTTTCCTATTTCATAATAAGCATCAATAAGATGTTAATAAAATCAGTATAGCAATACTGCTTATATAAATACATTAGCTAGAAACAACAGTTAAATATAACAAGTAGTATTTAAAATAATGGGAAGAGGTTGGTTTTAGAGAACAAAATAAGGTATTAAAAAGAAGGCAGAAGATATTTTTTATTATATGCTTTATAATGCATTCAATAAAATGGGTGGATTTCTAAAAAGTTTCTTCTAACACAGTTCCCTGATGCCTAAAACCAAAATACAAATGATCTGGAACCAGGACCAATTTAAACGTTTTGGTTTGCTACTTCCTACTAGCTATGGGATTTTGAGCAACTTAACTAGAGTCCCAGTTTCTACTATTTAAAGTAGAGGTAATATTAACTAATTTGATGAATTAGAATGATAATTAAATGAACAAAGAAAGCAAGCCTTCATCCCAGGGAGAGAGGTATATTAGAGCTACTTATACAAGTTCTCATTATTTTTGAAGATTCTCTTCTTCTGGTCCCAGCATAACCCACCTTTATGACAATATTTCTCTAGGAAAGATTTACAAACTCATTTTAATTTTAGAACTTAATGCAACTAAATTCTAAATGAAATCCTAATAGAAACACTTTAAACTTAAATTTCTATGATTGAAGTATATGCTATTAAGTATAGTATGTAAAACAAATGTGAGATGACATAGAAACATATTTATGCTATAGTATTTACTTTTGATGCAAGATATATATGCACACACAAATGCATAAAGAAAAATCTCATTGAAACATTATAAAGATGGTATCCAAATGCATCTGTCATTTAAATTTGGATGGTAAAATACGGACTATTTTTTTCTTATTTCATATTTATGCATTTCTATAATAAACATTATTAGATTTATAATCAAAAGAAAGTAAGCCTTGTAAAGATGGTGAGTGATGTGTTAAAATTACTTTTTCCTTAAGCTGAATAGTATTGATGCTGATATCATTAAGTAAATATTGATTTAATAATAAATTAATATTAAATAAGTTAATAATAAATATTGATTTTAAAAGGTTACATTAGTTTCTGTGCTTGTGATTATCTTAATTTTTCTGATGTTTTCAACATTAGTTTCTTATATGCCCAGAAGAATCAAGAAAGAATCAACATTTTAAACAGGAAGAGGTTGAGCTGAGATATTCAACTTATAGACCAAGGAGGGGACTTTAGTTAGTAATTAAGCAATAATAATCAAGGCAGATTAATGACTGTCTCAGAAAGTTCATTGCTGTGGGCCATTAACCCTAGTACAGCAATTAATTCCCAAGGAAATGTCCTATGCTTCAGAGGTCATTTTTGTAGTTAGAAACTACCAGCAGTAAAACCGCACCAAAATGTCCACTGTCGGGAAGTAAGCATGCCATTTCTATTCTTGTGATGGCTCATTTGTGTGCCAGCTTGTCACAGGGCGCCCCAGATATTCTGATCAAACATTATTCTGGGTGTGTCTACGAGGTGTTTTGGGATGAGGTTAACATTTGAATCAGAGATCAGGTAGAGTGCCTTCCTTAATGTGGGTGGACCTCATACAGCAGTTAAAGGCCCGGATAGAACGAAAAGGCTCTCTCTCCCCTGAGGAGGGGGTGCTCCTCCTGACTTACTGCCGGGAGCTGGGACAGTGGCCTTTCTCCTGTTTTAGGACTAGGACAGAAATGGTGGCTCTCTTCAGGTCCTGCCAGCGTGCAGACTAGGGTTCATGCTGTTGGTTCTCCAGCTTCTCAGGCCTTCAGATCGGGGCGGGCCTTACATCATGAGGTCCCCTGAGCCTCCAGCTGGCCCACTGCAGACCTTGTGACTTCCCAGTCCCCTTAATTGCATAAGCCAATCCCTTACCACCTACCTATCTATGCATCTATCTGTATGTATCTGTCTACTTACCTACCCATCTACCCTACTGGTATTGTTTCTCTGGAGAATCCTGTCTAAATGACTCCCCTCTTTTTTTGGCATATGTGTAAAGGGAAATATTGAAAACATGCAACACAAAATATTGAACACCGAATAATTTCATAAGCCCATGAGTTGCATTCATTAGTTTCTTAAAGCTGCAGTTCAAAAATCCTTTTGAAAAAAAATATTTATTCCGTATTTATTATGTGACAGGTGTCTTACATGTATTACAACAGTTAGTTCTCAAAACAAATGGTACAAAAGAAGGAGTATAATCCTCATTTGATAGATGAGGAAAAATGAGACTCACAGTATTTAATTAACTTGCTCAGAAGCACACATTGAGAGAAGCCTAAAGAGCATTGGTCCCAGGATTTCAGGCTTAAAAATCCCCAATCTTTCTACAGTCCTTTACTGCAGCCTTTCTAAAGATCCTCTGTTAGACTAGCATTGACAAAGAACTCTTGCCAGAATTTTTGTAAAAAGTTGCTTTTTCTGTTGTGGTTTCAATGAATACCATGCTAATGTGTGGTATAATAATTGAATACAAAAAAGTAAATAATCAAAACACATTTACAGTTAAGTTCAATATCAAGTAATATGACAAGAGTACAAATAGGTATAATTTGAGGGGATATTGATATTACCACCTGAAATTTTATGTATTAAAATACATATCAATCTCATAATAAAAAATAAATGACTTTGGCATGCTTCTTAAGCCTTAAATTCTAGTTATAGCAATATGATATGAATATATGTACATATATATGTGTGTGTATATATATATATATATATATAACTGAAGAGAAAGAAATTATAGATTCATCTCATTTGTGGGCTTGAGCATTTTTATTTATTCCTCATTTTTGTAAAGAGCATACCTTATTTTTATATTTATACAAAAAGTACTCAGAAGAATGGTTTAAAATTAGGTATGTGTAAGGCCTACCCTACCCAAAGAATTTAATTTTATTTTATGCTTTTTGATGTGATTGAAAATGGGATTGTTCTCTTAATTTCTTCTTTCGATTGTTCATTATTGGTATGTAGAAATGCAATAGAGTTCTGTATATTGATTTTGTATCCTGCAATTTTACCAAATTTACAGAAGATTTTTTTTAATCAAAAGTTTAGAGTATAATATTTGTTACAAGATTGACATGTTGTGTGGCCTTCTCTTAGGACATGTAATATTTAATTCAGGATTTATTTATTTGTGGAGAGAGAAATGAGAAGTCAGACACCATCACTATAGGTCAGGGCTTCAGTAACCGGTATGGGAGATGGAGAGGAGGCTTAGAAATGATTACCACTGGGGCAATACTGTCACTAATTTTATATATTGGATTAGGAACATCAGTAAATAAGTAGCATACATATTTTTATTTTTACTGTTGTATAAGCTTTGTATTTTCATTTCAAATACATTGCGGAGGCCTCATGTCAATAAATATGCTATCACATCATCTTTAATGACTGTTTTCCACTGTTATCTCTACACCATGGTGTACACAATCAATCCTCTCATGGGACACTTTTTAAAAAGATTCTATTTATTTATTTTTAGAGAGAGGGGATGAGGGGAGAAAGAGAGAGAGAGAGAGAAACATCGATCAGCTGCCCCTCCTACCCACTCCGACTGAGGACTGAACCCACAACCCAGGCTGGGGATCAAACCAGTGACCTTTCGCTTTGTGGGAGACGCCCAACCACCAGAGCCCCACAGTTCAGCACCTCTTATTGGATATGTTACAGAGTGCTGTGATAAATATCCCATTAGCTGACTCCGTGCACTTTTAGAGATATTGAAAACTGCTCGTCTTATATACATTCTTAAATTTTGTTTGCTTTTTCAGTCTCACTTCCTCTTTTAAATCATAATTGAAAAGCAGTGTATTTTTGTATTTTGTAACTGAAGTTGCTGGAGGGGTGTTGGTGGAAATGGAAACGCAGGGAAAAAGCAACCTCTTCATGGAGGCGAGGGCTTGTCAATTGATTCTCATTTTATTGCTCAGACATGTATACCTCTCAAGAGAGACACTGTTTGAGGAATGAGAAATGCCTTAAGATAAGAATTTAATCCTTTAATATTTGTTTTATTTGCATATTTTCTATTTCTTTCCTTCGTTCTTTAAGATACTGCAGTGTGAACGCCAAAGATATGTAAATTGTAGTTAGTATCTAATAATAAGATTCATAGAAGAGAAATAGACTTTTAAATACATTCACCTTACATACAAAATACAGATGATAGCATTCATCTGCTAGTCTCAATGGGCATAGCATCCTTTTTCCCTTGACATTGTATCGTCGATCTACTAATCCACAGGTCCCCTTTAAAATGACCCACGTTCTCTCCTTTTCGTAATTTTGTGCCTCCTAGTCTACCTCCATCAGGGACACAGTCTCGTCCTTTTCATGATGGCTGGTGCTGCATCAAATGACATGAAAATCTCTGGGCTGATGCACTGAATTCTAGTTTAATATTTATTGCATATAAAGTTTACTCCCTCCCTCCCTTTTCCTTCTCTTTCTTTCTATTGTTTTCTTTCTTTTATTTTTGGACAATATACCTTCTATTTAAGCACCAATGCTTCCCCAATTTTATAACCGTCCTATAAAAAACCTTTGTTTTGGATGGGGCTGAAGTGACTCTTCACCTGCACCCTGCAGTGCCAGCGTGGGTAGTCACACTTACTTCTGGAGAGAGTAATGCTTCAGGGATGGCCATACATTATTAGCATCCTTCCTAGGACTTTTGTGAACCTTAGTGGGAAGATCATTCTACTTCTGCTTGGATTTTAAGCCACAGAAAGAATATAAACTGTGAGCTACTGACGGCACTATCTCCCATCATTTATGTAGGAAACGCTCCCGGGAAACAAAGGCGATGCTGAGAAGAGCAGAACGCAGGGCTGAAGTGGGGCCAAGCGCTGATGCTGCTGTGCCTGAAACAAATCTGCCTCAGAACTTTACAGTTACTTCATCCAGCAGAGTTCTTTTCCACTAACTACACTGATTTAGATTTTTGTAAATTGAAATTTAATGACTCCTACTCTATTAAGTGATTAGTACCTAGAAGTCATTTATTGCTAGTAATAGATCCAGAAACAAAACTGAAAGCAAAAACTGAGCAAACAAGAAAAACAAAACTCACAGACACAGACAACAGTACATCCGATGGTCACTAAAGGGTTGGGGCGTGTGGGACAGTAAAGGAGTCAAATACATAGTGATGAAAAAAGATTTGACTTCGGGTGGTGAGCACACAATGCAACATACAGATGATGTATCACGGAATGATACCCTTGAAACCTATATAATCTTATTAACCAATGTCACTCCAATAAATTTAATTTTAAAAAGTGGTTAAACTGAGAAAGGGTAGTGGGGCAAGGTGGCCCAGATTCAGGATTTATTATCATACTCAAGAAGTAGATGGTTAAAATGTTGTCTTCTCTCTCTCTGAAAAAAGATCATGTCCCCCACCAAGACTGGAGGGTTAGGGGCCTTAGTAAAATGTTTCAGAACATTGGAGTCTTTCTGTAATGCTCTTTTGCAAAATCTCACCAAAAAACAAAGTTACAGTCTAAGCTGAGCTGTTGGGAAATGAAAGGTAAACACACAGTGTGTCGGTTTGAGAGGCCCTATGTCCCTTCAATCTGCAATCAATGCAGCAAATCAGAAAGTCACCGGGCTGCTGGAATGAGAGACAAACACACACAATGAGAACAGTAAGCTCTGCTTCTGAGCCAGTGTGAATGGGAGAGAAGACATAGAAAACACAAGAGAATATTCTAATAAGGAGACCCAGGGGTTTCTGGAAACTCTCTTGCTAGGTACATCTTGCCATTTAAATTAAACCATTATCCAAACTTTAAAGAGCAATTCCCTTTGAGGCAGCCTGGGTTCCGGGGATGTATGAGGTCTCCTATATTGCGTAATACATATATAACTAAACCTGCTGTTTCAAAAGCTGAGGGCAAGATGCGCCAGCTAGTTTGAAAGTCTGGGAAGCTGGGCTAAACACTGCAGCCCAGTGTAAAGCAGCGTAAATTACAATGGAGAAATCAATTTTCAAGATCTTTTAGCATTGGATTTTGGGTAATATTTTAAAATTTAGTTATTAGCCCACAGCACTTTTAAGAGCTGGGTATAATTATAACCTATTTGCCCAATGCCTAAGATATTCTGCAGGACCCTAAATTTATAATAACAAGAAATGGGCTCCTGCCCTGATCACTGTGGCTTAGTTGGTTGGAGCATCATCCTGTGAACCAAAAGGTTGCGGGATCAGTTCCCAGACAGGGCACATGCCTAGGTTGCAGTTCAATCCCTGGTTGGAGAGCCTACAAGAAGCAACAGCTCAATGTTTCTCTCTCACATCAATGTTTCTCTTTCTCTCTCTCCCCCTTCCTTGCTCTCTAAAAAGGCAATGAAAAAATATCCTCAGGTGTGAAAAAAAGGAAGGACAGAAGGGAGGGAGGAGGGGAGGAAGGGAGGAAGGGAGAAAGAAAAGAAAAAGGGAGGGAGGGAGGGAGGGAGGAAGAAAGAAAGAGAGAAAGAAGAAAGAAAGAAAGAAAGAAAGAAAGAAAGAAAGAAAGAAAGAAAGAAAGAAAGAAAGAAAGAAAGAAAGAAAGAAAGAAAGAAAGAGAAAGAAAGAAAGAAAGAAAGAAAGAAAGAAAGAAAGAAAGAAAGAAAGAAAGAAAGAAAGAAAGAAAGAAAAGAAAGAAAGAAAGAAAAGAAAGAAGGAAAGAAAGAAGGCTCCTGAATCCACGCTGGCCCCCCAAAGCCTTATGTAGGTCTTACAGGGAGGAAATTTATTCTCTCAAGAACAAGGAGTGAATGGATTGGGCGATTATAAAACTCATTCATATAGAGAAAGTATTTGTTCTTCCTTCCCAAGAAGAATTGTTATAGATCAGTGTTTTATTCTGTTTCTACTTCTCTCCTTTTTCTAATGAGACTTCTTGCTAAAGTTATTGTGATTTTACTTCATTTTTGTTAGATGTATATATTGGGGGCACATGAAATTATCATTTAACCTCTTTCTGAAGAAGCCAAAATCTACACTTCCCAATTGGGATCTGGATGCAGTAACCATGAAAGATTTTAGGTTGCATCCCTTGGAAAATGGGGGCATTTTTAAGTTGAACATCAGATTATTCTGATGTGTTTGGATGAGATATTGAAAACATTTTATGTACACAAAGAAATACGGTTTAGATGTTGACATATATGCTCAGTTACAGGCAGAGGCAAGTGCAACAGGACTGCATTCCTTGGACAGAGTGATCGGTTCATAAGTGATGGCATGACCCAAATCATGGTCATCAGACTTGAACTGTTTTTCCAGAGCTAACAGAAAAGATGCTTCTTTCCTTTGGGTCTATGTGCCCTAAGACAGACCTCACATTTGAGGACTTAGTCGCAGCCAGGTCTAAAACCGGATCCACAACTCTCCTGTTTAAAATTGAGTTAATACACCCCTCTTTGCTCATCAGTTGTCCGACTTGGATACTAAGCAGCCATAATGGGAAGACATCGGATAAATCTACTGAAATCTTAGTGACACCTAAAACAGCATATCTTCAGGATGACACCTATAAAGATAAGATGGCACTCTAAATGAGATGTAAATAAAGGATGGTTTTTAAAAACATCACACTTCGTTTCGCAGACATCAACAATGTCGTAAGAAGAGTGTTGAAGGTCTGATCTCCATCATGTGTTTACTTACTACGCGTCAAACTTACCAGCTGAATCACTGCTTCTTTCTTCTGTAACAATAATATCTCATCAAAATTTTCCCACAGTTGCTAATAACAGTTTCTTAGATATTAATTAAACAGATCATCACTGGGCAAAAAGTAAAAAATAATCTGTTTCAGTGTAGCAAAACTTATTTGCTTTCCTACACAGTTTAACCTTATAATGATGTCCTTGAAGTAAAATGAATTCAGAGGTATGTGACGCGCCCCTTGCACAGTGTCTTCCACTGTGGATTCACCCCAGTCATTCCATTGCCCCCTCAATGACAACTTCTCACTTAGTGAGATTTCCTTCTGAACTCTTATAATATTGTGGTGAGATTTTCTATATTTTAATCCCCCTAATAATTCCCCAACGTTGGAAAGACATGCAGACACAGAAAAAAGGAGATACTTTTCTGCTAATAACAATTATACTGCCCCCAACTTAAAGAATGTGCAATGTTCTGCATTTTCTCATTCCTGAGTGACTTGGTGAAGGAGAGGTAGCCTTGCCATCAGACTCTCTGGAAGCTGTTTCTCTGCTGCAACCTTTGTAAGGTAAAGCACTTTTAAAACTAGGATAAGACCAGAAATGCCACATTAAAAGGTGATTCTTCACTGTGTTATTTTATCTACAGAGTTCTTTGCGTTAAATACTCATTATAATTTGATATCTGCTATGTACCAGGTACCAGTGATAAAATAAAGGAAAAGAAACTATCCTTAACTTTGCCTTACAACTTATGGGAAGACAAGCTAGTGAAATTTACAATATCAATATAGTGTGTATAATGCTATGATAAAGGTAAGCCAAGAAGCAAGGATATTCTAATTAGTATGCTGGTAAAACTGACACTCTTGGGGGAAAATTAAACACCTGATTCTGTAGTATTCTTCTTAAGGTTTATTTATTAATTTTCACAGAGAGGGAAAGGGAGGGAGAAAGAGCGGGAGAGAAACATCAATGTGTGAGAGAAACATCAGTTGGTTGCCTCTTGCACGCGCCCAGCTGGGGACCTGGCCCAGAACCCAGGCTTGCGCTCTGCTGGAAATTGAACTGGTGACCTTTCAGTTCATAGGCCAGTGCTCAATCCACTGAGTCATACCAGCCAGGGCTGATATTGTAGTCTTTGTTGATTTGCATGTTGTAAATATTTTCACCGTGTCCAATTTCAAGCTACCTGTAGTTTAACAGCTATTCACAAAGACCTTGAATATTTAAGTGTTTGAACAAAAGTAATTAAGCTCTGGCCCATCATTGTGGGAATAACACAGTCATGGCCACCAGGAAAAATTTCCAGGAGGAAGTGTTATCTAATTGAATATGAAGAAAGAATATTAGGTAGACAAGCAAAGAAAGGAAAGGAAAGCTTTGCAGGCAAATGAAATCAGCACAAACATCTCAAAGTGAAAAAAAGAACAAACAAACATGGCTTTTGGGGAAAACTGCAAGACGTTAATTTTGACCTGATAATACTTTGGTCCATGAAGTACATAAAAATGAACTTGATGTGTTCCAGGTGGTGAGGAGCCTTGCTAGTCATGATAAGCAATTTGAACTTTTCCTGAAGACAATGGTAGATTATCAAAAGGTATTGATAATGAAGCATGGGAATAACTTAATGTGTACTTAAACAACATCACTCTGGTTGTCCTACAAAATATGAGTTGGAGAGGATACGACTAATCGCAGAGAAGTCAGTTCTTAGAATATTAGCAATTAAAGTAGACATCTGGAAAGCACAGGCAGTGGAGATGGACAGACTTTGACACTGGAGATTTAAGGACATATAAAGGGTGACAGGTTGGCAAGGGGTAGGGTTTGATGAGGGTGGAGAAGTGTTAAGAATAATTTCAAAGTTTTTGTCTCAGAAAACTGAGCAGACACTATGGCTATTTATAAAAAGAATGAATATAGAAGAAGGTTTCATAAAGTAAGCAAATCTCAGGGTTGCACATACTGAGTCAGAGGTATCTATGGCACGTACAAATGGACACAGATGTTTTACACAGAGGGATAGGTATGAGGGCCTGATCAAAATAGAGCTGTAGTCCAATTCTTCCCAATTACCAGAATAAAATTATGATTGAGCTATATTCTGTATCTATAAAGTCCCAGGACCCCATGAAAGATGCAGATAAATAAGCCAGTGATTCTTCAGTTCTGGCACAATGCAAAAAACAGACCAAACTGGAACACACAAAATGCTATGCAACATTCTAATTTAGACTGGATGAAGTAAAGTCTTTCTAAAAAGTTAAGTGGGAGTTAAATGGTAAAAACAAAAAAAAGAAGAAGAACGATATTTTTAACAGACGGGATGTGTGTAAATATACAATGGCATAAAGCAACATAAATCTGAAATGAAGCTTGCAAAAGACAGTGGCAAAAAATGAAGTTAGAGATAATAGTAAGGGTTTCATTATAAATAGACTTTTGTGCTATGCTGAGGAGCTTAATCAATATCCTTGAAACTATAACAGATATGGACACATTTAAAGCCATGATCATATAGGCATTTCAAAAAGATAACTTGAACAGAAATGTAAGGAGTTGGAGGGATTTGAGCAGCTAGGAAGAAAATTTAATCAACATTCTTTACATTTCATTATAATTATGGGTAAATTCCCGATGCATAAAATATGAATCCATCCTGCCCAATTACGAATCCTACAGCTCTGCAAGGAGAAAGGAGTTAGAAGGCACGTACTGCCAGCCATCTGGGAGCCCAACAATTTGATAAAAGAATTACAGACGACTGTCAGGGAGAGATCCCTGAGAGCCTGAGGCTGGAGCAGTGAATTCTACATTTGTTGCAAGCAAGGATGAGTGCTATGTCAAACTGTTACAGTTAAGGTCTTAGGGAAGCTTGAGGAAATACCCCAAGAAGGCATTAAGTGGCATGCGCTCATCCTCAATTTGCTGACAAGGTAACTAACTTGTGACGAGCTTTTTCATCCTTCTCTTAATAAATAAGGGTGTTGATATTCAGACAGTAGAGGCTTGCTAATCTAACTACATCTGAAATGTGTTTTTTTAGAACAAGCTTTACTCCCACGGTTGAATGAAATAACATACATATATAAAGTTTCTGGTTCATAGTCAGTGCCTAATAAATGAGAGAAGGGGATTGAGTAAAGTTAATGGACAATTGTAGTGGTGGTAGCACAGTGTTCCGAACTAACTGAAAACAGAGCTCTACGGCGAAGGTTGAGTTTCATCGGCAGACCTTAAGGTATGCAAGAGTGAGTGATGCTGTGATAAAAATGACGGATGTTGGATCAAATCCAGGGCAAGAGAGATGGATAAAAGTACATGGGTGATTTTTGGATATGGACAAAGGAAAACAATGATTCTTAGAGTCCATAAAGTGAAGTTGTTCTATTATTTGCCCACTAACATTGGTTAAAAATACACAGACTATAGGTTTTGACATCATGCTAGTGGTTCTTAGTCCAGATATCTTTAAAATTTCAAGTACCAGTGGTACCAGGGGTAAAAGATTCTCTTTTCCAAGTGCCATCAGTCCATCTCTTATTCATGGTTACTTTATTTTTTTTACCCTTTTCTGTAATATTTTTCTATATTTTCCTGTGTTTTTGGTAACTATTATAAGGTGTTAGTAATAGAAAATATCTTTTGTGTTTACTCTCAGTAAGTCTACTAATAAAAACAATAATTTATAGAAATTGCTGTTTGGAAAAGCCTTTTGGAAAACCTAATTTCACCTTCAAAAAATAATACATCAAATGGAGGAGCCAACATAATATTCATATGATGAAGATAGACAAGGTTTCTATAAAAATGGAAACAGATCATGGCTCTATACAAGGCTTAATTTAAACATATAAGAACCAGAGAGGAAAGCCCAATGTTCCTCAGCCCTGTGCTTACTGGATGAACAACAGTAAGTTACAAGGATGTAGCATCATGGGATGTTTAATGTTTAAAAAAAATAAATTGAGGCAAACCATGTAGCTCTGTCCCCTTGGTTTACAAATTAGAAGTAAAAGACTTGAAAAATTACTGGACTTCCCCAACCTTGCTCAAATAGTTACTCTCAGTGTCTGGACTACTATCCAGGTCTCTTCTAACTTTAAATCAGAGTTCGTAAGTGATGATAACAGATAAAAACATGTTTATATGTGTTTATATTTGTCATAAGACACAAATGTTAGCCTGGAGAAAAAAAAAATCTTTACTATATATGTATATTCAGAGAAAGTGTTAATATAAACGTTAACAGGAGGGCTTTGCCTTTACATACATTGGCCAGAATTAATCCTTAACTGGAGAAACCGTGAGAGTCCGGTTATTGCTTTGTCATATATGAACTTCAGGGTATTAGGTATTAGTTTTAAAACTTAGAAAATTAAATTTTTGATTTGTACAACAGGAAAAATAATGCTTATTTAAATTTGTTGTGAAAAATAAACTGAATACTTTCAAAGAAGTACTTCAAGGTAATACGAGCATTTTACATGCGCTATTTCTTTTTATTGTCTTGCTTTTATGTGGGTTATCGTTAGAATGGCCTACCAATCAAATGTTTGAAACTCATTTGCTGAATAGCTTTTGGGCATTTTACCTAAGTTTCACATAGGCCATTCAATGGGATGGTGACAGACCTTTTCCTCAACTCTGAAGGAGTTAAAAGCAAAGCGCCCCGTCTTGAAAAAGGTAACGTGATGTGTGGCATGTAGAATGCACCGCGGAGATAAAGCCTTTGGGGATAACTCCCACCGCACCACGGCTTTTTGTTCAGTGGTACAAAACCAACCACTCTACTGGGACACCAACAGGAGATTTTTAATTAAAGTCCAAGACTGTTGTCCAGGATATTGTTACAGACCTGAGAGGAGTTAAAAACCAAACCCTGTTGGGAAAACATAATTAAAAAGTCAAACCCCTCAAGGGAGCATGTAGGTTTATCTGGTGAATCTCCCTGGGACTGCCTTGTGCATTTTCATCCTGTGCATTTGAGTGGGTTTGCAAAGTTCTGGCACAGGGTGGGGGGCACGTCGTTTTTTCATCTCTATCTGTGTGACAGCGCATTTCCAGAAGAAAAAAGCCCAAATCCAGTCAATCATGTAATCTGTGTCTGCATGTGTGTGTGTGTATTTGTAGGGGTGTACAAATACCTTCAAATGTTTTATTACTGTCAAATTCCAGATGGTTCTCCACAGGCCTGCACTGCTAGTTTTGATTTTTGCATCAATCACGTGGCATCTTAATTAATGTCCCAGAATATGCATGTATATATATGCATATATATATAACTAAAATCACTTTTGAAAGGGAAGAGATTGCAGACCATGGAAGAGATTCAGGAAAATACGAAGGGGCAGCTGATGACAATTGGGAGAACTGTGTGAGGTCCCCAGCTGCCCACTTTGAAGGGGGCTGAGACATCATCGTCCTATGGACGATGTTTCTTGTATCTTGTATCTTCTTCAATAAATGTCTCTGTTTTTCATATTACATGGCTGGGTACTTTCTGGATATGTATGTATGTATGTATGTATGTATGTGTGTGTGTGTGTGTGTATTCAGATTTTACTGTACTATGTATTCTGGGAAGATAAGTGAGAATGAACATGTGCTAAGCATATACACTCAAATATTGCGCTAGAATCTTTATAAGCTTTAGTTTAGCTAATCCCCATGGCAACTCAGTAAGAAAGGTATTACCTTCCTTGTTTCCCAGATGAGAAAGCCGAGCAAGGCTCAGTCTTTGGAGCATATATCTCCAGATATATAGAGTAAGTGTCTGACAGATCTGAGACCATAACGGCAGTGTGTCTGGCTTCAAAGGCTGTGCCCTTCTTAAGTTTATTGTAGGAGTGTAAGCCCCGTATCTCAGCAGCGTTCGAGGTCCCGTTTTCAGCCGCGGAGTCTGAAAGATGGAAAGACTCATATCTAAGAGGTAAACAGGAAGGACACTGCCCATCCTCAGGGCCCCTTTATCTGTATATGAGATCTGTGTTTGATTTTGGTGGTTGCTGTAACACATGACTGCCAACCGTGTAGCTTAAAACAATAAAATGTGCTATCTTGCAGTAGTCCTAGAGGTCAGAGGTCTGAAACAACAGGTCTCACTGATCTCTAGTTCAGTGTCCGCCAAGGCACATATTTCTGAGGTTCTAGAAAGGAATCTGCTTCCTTGCCTTTTCCAGCTTCCAAATCCTCCTCACATTCCTTGGCTCGCGGCTCTGTCCTCCATCTTGAAAGGCAGTAGAGTCTTGCTCATGTCCCGTTCGTCCAACCTCCTGTTCTGTAGTCAGATCTTCCTCTGCCCCTCCCCTCTGCCTCCCTCTTCCACTTTGAAGGACATGTGTGATTACACTGCACCAGCCTGGATAAATAATCCAGAATAATTCCAAGAGTTTTAAATTAATTGAATTTGCCAAGTCTATGTAAGATAACATACTCACAGGTTCAGGGGATTAGGATGGGCATCTTTGGGAAGAAAGGGGAGTATTATTCTGCCTATCACAAGGTTTTTCTCAAACACACATTTGCCAAAATATATCCACACATTGAAACTGTGAAATGTTCTTCACTAAAAGGGGAATAGAATCCATAGGCTACGAGCCCGCGCAGCTCTTCTCAGGCTTCCCCTTTTGACTCCACCTCCGGCAATGTTCTCCACTCCCCCCAAAATGTCTACATTCCAGCGAGTCAACGTCTTCGGCCTTTCCCCACTCTCATACTCTTTCACATACCTGTGCCTTGCAAGGTTGGTTCCACGCCCTCAATGTACTTTTGCTTCCTCATTCTCACTGCAAAATGCCTACTTATTACTCAATTCAGTTTGAATTTTTTTTTCATCTGCAAAGTAGTTCTAGACTCACCCAGAGAAGGGCGATTCTTGGTGTAAACATACGTTAAGCATGTCCCATACCACGTTGCGCTGATCAAGTTTAGTAGCTGTATTTCTTACCTCACTGTGAGCTCTGGGAAGACAGCGTCTTATTCATCTTTTTATTCCCAGTGCCAAACACAGAAGTGTGCACTTAAAACTTTGCTTTAGAAGGACAGGAAAATGAGATAGTTGTAAACTTATTGAAATTAACTCTCTCAGACAGCAGGTTGATACAACTCACATGACATTCTTCTTCAACTGATGAGGCCAACGACCTGTGCCGGGTGTTGTCTGTCCTTGCCTAAGCTGGTACAAGCTTTCCTGATCTTGGACTCGTTGGGGTCATGGCTAACACATAGATACAAACAGCCAGGAATTTAGAATAGTTAAGCCATTACATTTTTAGTTGTTATTAATCTTTTTTTAATCTCTTTGAGGATATTTTCCTGAGGGTCAAAGATATTTAATACCTCTTCATTTGCTTACTGACATCTGTTCATTTTTTGGAAGCATTTGCATAAGTCTTTGGCCCTTTTTAAAAACTGGATTGGTCATCTTTTTATTTATTAATTTTTCATTTGTGTGAACTTCATACAAGTCTTTTCCAGACACATGTGTTCAGAATATTGCTTCACAATCTATATCTTGCATATTTAAAATATGTGTACACACATATAGATATAAATCCATGTAAAAGCAATGTAACTACATAGAATTAAAATTATGGACAAAAGGATCATGTGAATGTTTTACCTGTGGAAATGAGAAATAGATGAGATAGGTGGAAGCATGAACTATTTTTTTTAAAGAATGTCTACTTCATCATATTACCAGCTGAATCCATTTGAAAAATAGTCCCTTTACAGGTAACAATGAGTAGTGGGGCATCGGTTCATTCAGCACTCCCTTGAGTAAAAGTGGCCCGAGATGAAGTGGGTGCAAGATAGATTTTGGGGTGGAGGTGGACAGCACGTCTATTCTTAATGCTCTGATGCAGCCTAGAAATTCTAAATCTAGTCTTTCCAAGTCTACTCCTAGTCGTCTAGTAACACTACACATGCCTTATAATCAGGGATAGCTCATGAATTAAGCTCAAGTAATCAAATAACATAAACATGTGACTTTCTGTATCTGGTTTTCAGAGGTCGTGGCCTAACCGCCAGGGACGGTGACAGAACAGCGAGATGGTCATCATATTATACAAATAATCAGGAGCAACCGCATAATTCTACATGAATAAGGCTTGTCGCTCTTTCAGTGTTTCCTATGGGGTCGAGTCTCTTAGAACATCATCTTCCAGTAATAACTATAAAGAATTGTTTCTGGGTTGCTAGTTTTTCTTCCCATAATACGAAAGATAATCTACTTGCCTTTTGCATAATCATCAATAACTCTAATTAGCTCCCATTTCCATGAAGGTCTATTTCTACCACACATTCCTTTACAACATATTTATGTTAGTTAATGTTTGTTTAAAAGCACCTGAGTCTCTTTCTAGTGGATGCAAAAAGGGGGGGGGGGTTATGCACGGATATCAATGAGGCAAGACAACTATGGTTTATCAGAAGATCAGAGACACAGAATGAGTAAAGGAAGGAACTAGACCAGCTCTGGAGGTCTCAGCAGCAAGAACTAATCTTCCCGAATTTGCGTGTCATCCTTGCGAGAGAGCCCAGAAATAAACCCACATATCTATGGTCAATTAATATTCAACAAAGGGGGCAGAAACATAAAATGGAGCAAAAATAGCCTCTTCAACAAATTATGTTGGGAGATCTGGACAGCTATATGCAAAAAAATGAAATTTGACCGCCAAGTTATACCACACACAAAAATAAACTCAAGATAGATAAAAAAACTTAAATATAAGTCGCAACACTATAAAAAAGTCCTAGAGGAGAACACAGGCAGGAAAATCTCAGATAGTCCAGGCAGCAATATTTTCACTGATATGTCCCCTAGAGCAAGGGACATAAAGGAAAGAATAAACTAATGGGACTTCATCAAAATAAGAAGCTTCTGCATGGCTAAAGAAAACATCAGCAAAATGAAAAGGGAACCAACTGTATGGGGAAATATATTTGCCAATGATACCTCAGATGAGGGTTTGATGTCCAAAATATATAAAGAACTCACACAATACCACTCCAGGAAGACAAACAACCTAATTTAAAAATGGGCAAAGGACCTGAACAGACACTTCTCCAAGGAGGACATACACGGTGCCCAGAGACACATGAAAGGATGCTCAGCATCACTAACCATCAGAGAGACGCAAATTAAAACCACAATGAGATATCACTTCACACCAGTCAGAAGGACCATCATAAACAAATCAACATACAACAAGTGCTGGCGAGGTCGCAGAGAAAAGGGAACCCTAGTGCACCGTTGGTGGGAATGCAGACCGCGGAAGCCACTGTGGAAAACAGCTTGGAATTTTCTCAAAAAACTAAAAATGGATCTGCCTTTTGGCCCAGCAATTCCACTGCTTGGATTATACCCTTAGAATCCTGAAACACCAATTGAAAAGACCTTATGCACCCCAATGCTCATAGCAGCACAATTTACAATAGCTAAGAACTGGAAGCAACCTAAGTGCCCAACAGTAAATGAATGGATCAAAGAACTACGGTACATTTACACAATTGAATACTATGCAGCAGAAGGAAAGAAAGAGCTACTATCCTTCGTGACAGCATGGATGGAACTGGAAAGCATTGTGCTAAGTGAAATAAGCCAGAAGGTGAAAGAAAGATACCATATGACCTCACCTATAAGTGAAACCTAATCAACAAAATAAACAAGCAAGCAAAATACAACCAGCAACACTGAAATAAAAAACAAACTGACAGTGACCAGAAGGGAGGAGGGAAGGAGATAACGGGAAAAGGGGGGGAAGGGTCATCCAGGTACATGCATAAAGGACCCATCGACAAAGCCAAAGGAGGGAAGGATTGAGGGTGGGAGGTGGGGATGGGTGGAGCTGGGGAAAGTGGTGGCGGGAAAACGTTGACAAAAAGAAAATAGACATGGGGAGGCTAAGAATAGTATAAGAAATTGAGAAGTGAAAGAACTGATATGTACTGTCCATGGACATGAACTAAGGGGTGTGGGCATGATGAGATGGGGTGCAGGGTGGAGGGGATAGAAGGGAGAAAAAAATTAGACAATTGTAATAGCATAATCAATAAAATATACCAAAAAAAAAAAAAAAAAAGAACTAGTCTTCCTTCTTCCTTGAGAGTGCTTTTGTGACATCATTCAGATCCAGTAGCTCCTGGGCTCTATGTCCTCGCTTTTCTCAGTTCTTGGTTTTTTAAGACAGAGGATTTGACTCACCCAGATTGAAGCCATGGATCCATTAGCTACCTCGAAGAACAAGTTCAGATGATACAGAGATGGGCTCTGAAAGAACCTTTATGTGTCTTCAGAGCTGGTCTCCAAGAAGAGGAACAGTGGAGATAGAAGGCCACTCAAAGGGCTGTCTGCCACAACTCGGCACTGTTCTAGGAGCTTCCCTTACACTATAGCATTTCATCTTCGCTATCAAATTATTTCACAGCTTAAGAAACCTGGCTACCGGCTTTATAATAACCTGCCCAGAAACTGGCAGAGCCACCACTTAAACCTCACTCCATTTGACTCCAAAAGTGCTAAAGACAAGTTATAAAAATCATTCTTAGTATGCAGACATATTTTAAAAAATCACTGAAGTAATATGGTTACTCAGGTTGACTGAATTACTATATCCAGAATTATGTAGAAAAAAAATACTTTACTGCCAAATATTTTTGAAATGGACAACAGAATATTTCCAAAACATAGGAAAGGGGGAATTATCAAATCAAACAATGTGTCCAAACACAATTACATGAGTTTAAAAATCGTGTTGCACTTTAGAAAAAAAGTTATATCATCAAAATTTTTAAAAGGGTTATTCTTGACAATCATAAAGGACATATTGTTGAAATAAAAATAAAACTGTGTTTCCATGGATATCTTAGGGACAAGAATCTCTGTGTTAGATTTGTAGTTAAATATGTATTTGCTGTTTCTGAAGAAGCCTGAATCTTTGTGTAATTTGGGGACATTTTCACCCTTTGCATCTTTGTAATCATTACATATTTCTGAAAGGTGAGGAAAAGAGATGTACAAGCTGATGAGGGTACAAATAGTGAAAAAAGAAAGTGAAAGAGAGAGACTGAGAAGGACAGAGGAGAATAATTTTTCTTCACATGCTAATATTAGCTTTTGTTTGGTTTATTTTAGAGTTCATCCAAACCACTTTTAAGAACTTGAATTTGGTCCCTCCTAAGTAGTTCAGCCTAACTGTTCCCAGGAGAGTACACCGAATTTCAGTTAACTTGAATGTCTCTCAAATTGGGATTACATTGTGTTTGTAAGATATCTCTGAGGCCCAATTGGAATTCCATTTCTATGGAGATTAGATTGGAACCTGCAATGAAGAATAATAAAACAAAATACTAATGCATTTCTTCTTCCAAGGACTGTTACAGGACACTTTCCTCCACTTGCTGGGAACTGTTATTTCAGGAACTTTCAAGTTTATTGCGCTTTGCATGATAACACGTTGAGAACAATCTGCTTATCTGATTCACGGTCTTTGTTAGTGCACCAGTAATTAAAAACTGATGTTGTTTTTTTCTCTTGAGTTTATTTTTCCTTTTTTGGTGTTTCTTCCCATTTTTTCCCACTTTTTTCTATATTCTATATGAATTTCTATATGAATTGTTTGGGGTATTACTAGTGATTTGTGCAAATCTGGGCAAAACGCCAAATGAGAATATGAGAAGTAGGCCACAACTGTTCACGGTATTTTCTTTTTTAATGGCTGGTTCTCTGAGAGAAATTTCTTTTGCGACCCAACCTCCCTTCCCTTTGAGCTTTAGTGTTAAATCAAATTTCCAGTAAGTGGGGAAAAGATCAAAATGCCATTGTTCTACAACTATAATTATATTTAGTTGTTTTGTGTAGGGAGGTGATTTTGAATAAAGGTGCTTCTGGTCATTGTGATGGACCCTTAGAGAAAGAAGAGATGCAATTTTGCTAAGTAATTTAGTTGTTGACATTGTCCTTTGTGTCTTTCCTCCCTTTCTAGTCCCGGTTTCTTAATATGGAAATTAATTTACAAATCTCCTACATTTATTAATCAAAGTTCCTCCCAACACTTGGAGGGGGTGTTAGTATCTTCATTTTACCGATAATGAAAATGAGGCTTAGAGAGAATGTGACTTGAGCAGGATTACCTGCCTAAGGAGACAGAATGACAGAGAATGACAACAAGCCAAGTATCACCCTTAGAGGGGTGGAGTCTAGGGGATGTGTCCAAAATAAAGTGAAAACAAAATAAGAAAAAGAAGGAATAAAAATAATTACATGTATCTGGAAATTAAACAGGTCCAGGGTCCAAAAGATGAACTGGTTTAAAGTTGAAAGATAAGTCTTTTGCAGGACCAGAATGGCCAAAATCAAGTCACATTAGAAATCAGGAGAGGCCATAGATCAGTAAAATATACTGAAAACACCTAGAAGCAAAGAAAGGTCACTGGTAGAAAGAACCAGAGATCGAGTGCCAGAACATGTGCCCCAAATTTCCTTTTTGTTCATATCATTATGACTTTTACAATGTAAAGCACTGATTAGTTATTTAAATACAAAATACCAATTATTTTTATTTTATATATTCTGATTTACTAAAGTGATGTATGATCACTGGAGAAAAATGCAAGCAATGCAAGAACTGTAGAGTAAAATAAAGTATCTCGTTACCAAATTCCTACATATAGATGTGTACATATGGTTATAGAAATAGAGCGATAGTCATGGCTGAATAGACAGACATAAATAAATACATGTTTCATGAAAGATACCTTGACTTTTATTTAAGCAGTAAAAGTGAGTTATAAAGTCATTTGCTATTTTATGAAAATTACTAGAAGGCCTTGATTGTCCATGTAGGATACATTCAGACATATTTTACTCGTATGAAAAGTAAGTCACAGTCACCCTTCCCTTTAGCAGCTGCACAACTGCTTTCCCCTCAGAGGAAGTGTTAGAGGTTCACAGCCATCAGCTCTGAACTGATAAATAAGCTGAGGTGTATGCATACTTATTGAATATATGCAACTCGACATTAGGTTAAATGATCGCATCTTAACTAAAAGTTTTACTTCTTTTCTCTGTACTACTTCCTATATACCATGGCTCCATCTGCCCTCCTGCACCAGAAACTATTAGTCTTTTACATTTTAGCTCTTTTCATGGATGTACAGTATAATTTCACTCGGGTTTTAACGTGGATTTTCTTGATGACTAACACTGACCATCTTTTAGTCGTTGAATATCTTCCTTCATGTAGTGTTTATCTGATTCTTCTGTCCATTTTTATATTATGCTGTCCTCTTATAAGTTGTCAGAATTTTTTATATGTTCCTTTTACAAATCCTTTGTGATATATATATATATATATATAAAAAACTGGCAAATATATAAAATATATTCCACCAATTTATGGTTTGATTTTACATTTTCTTAATAGTGTCATTCAAAGAGAAAAGGCTGCGTTTCTTACTTTTTCTATTTTTGTATTTTAATAACACACTATCATGTTTTATTTCATGATTTGTTCTTTCTGTATCCTATTTAAATATTATTTGCCCAGCCATAGTGGCAGAGATTTTTCTGTTATATCTTTCTAGATATTTTATCATATTAGCTTTTACATTTTGACTTAACTTTGTTCAGGTTCAACATAAGGGCTGAAGTTCAATCTTTGCCTATAGACATCCAACCAATGCTGCCCCATTTGTTGAAAAGACTTCCATTCCTTCATTGAATTTCATTGGCAACTTTGTTGAAAATCAACTGACTGTGTATATGTGGAAATATTTCTCAATTCCCAGTTCTGTTTCACTGAGAATTATTACACTCACTAATGCCTTAGTTGCTGCAATTTTGTGGTAAATCTTAAAATCAGAAGGTGTTGGCCGCTAACTTTGTTGCTCCATTTCAAAATTGCTTTGCCCCTTTTTTGGTCATCTGAGTTTTAATATAAATTTTTATAAATGTATTTTCAATGTCTTAAAAGAAAAGTCTTCTGTGCTGAGATTTTTTTTAAGGAAATGCATCAGATCTAATCATAAAATTAGAAATAAATCATGATACACTTATATGAATGTACCATAATGAAATGAAAATGAACAAACTACTGATAGAACATGCATAAACCTTACAGACATATTTTTGAGCACAGGAAGCCAAGTTCAAGATGAATGATTCCATTTTAAGAAACTTCAAAATTGGCCAATCCCATATAGGGTGGAGCAAAAGTAGATTTACAATCATGAGTACACAAAACGTAGAGTTTATTCCTGTATTATTATATATTAATTACATTATATTTTTATGAACAACTGTACACCTACTTTTGCCCCACCCTGTATATGGTGCTACAAACCAGGACAACAGTCCTTTGGGGACTGTTGGGAGGAGACTAGAGTTGGGCTTCTAACTGCAGGTGACATTTTATTCCCTGATCGCAGTGCTGTTCATAATCTGAGTGTTCACCTTATTAACAACCCTGTTATGTACTCTTTTCTGTAGATAGGTAATATTTTAAAATTATTTTTAAAAAGGAAACAAATAGGCTTTTAAACTTAATGAAGAAATGTGTGATTACTAATAAACATACATTTTATTTCAAGTGGTATACATGCATGTATACTTATGAAACAACAAGTTTTAGACATAACTATTAATAAAATTCATGTTAGAATCCATAAAAAGAAACATTGTATCTACTGAACATAAAGAAAAGAAGTTACTGAGAAACACCAGCCCCTGAGTCCTTCTAAAACT